>JAOEHI010017888.1:0-25000 GCA_025447815.1 Percopsis transmontana
GCCCGGGGCGGTCCGGGGCCCGCCCCGCCCCGCCCCCCCCCCCCCCCCGCGGCCCGCCCGGGGGGGGGGCCCCGCGAGAGACAGACAGAGAGAGAGAGAGAGAGAACCCCCAAACTCAAATCTCAGAACACGACAAATCATCCTCACCTTTGGCTTCACTGCACATCCCTTTTACATCTGTACGTTGAAGAGAATAGCCTTTTCTCAACAGCATCGACAAAAGCGTCTGCTAAATGACCCAACTGTCACCACAATGGTGAATCCATACGCAAATGGAGGAGTGTACCTATAAACTTTTATACTTGACACTATGTGCGTGTCAAGTATAAACAAAACACTATAGCTGTACAGTATGTATGCTGCCAGTCTCCAAGTATATATAGAGTGCAATAGGGAGAGATGGAAAAATAAAAAACAGGGGAGAGAAAAAGTGGGACAGACAGTACCCCTCTCCCCAACCCCTCCCCCCCCCTGCTCTGTTGCTGCTGAGGGGAAACGAAGGAGGTCACCCACACCTACGAGCGCTCAATCAACCTGCCCGTGACCTTGGCCGTCCCGGATATGATGGCTGCTCCTGCCGTTCGCCTTCCCACCACGCTGCCGCCCCGCTGGGGTGCTCCGCAGACCGTGCCAAGTTATGACGGCACAAGCTGCATAGGTGCCATTCAGCCAGATGCCACTTTCTGTGGCGTACACGATCTTCAATGAGATTATTATATATTCATAAAGGCATTATCGCAACGTGCGAGGATTTTATGGTGAAGGGGAATGTTTACAGTGAACTGGAATTACAAGTGACTCGGAAAAGACGAAGAGGAGGAGGGTGGTGGGGGGGGGGGGGGGGTATGACATCACGCTAACAAAACAGAGCTTCAGGTCAGAATACAGCGCATTGTTTGAAAGTAGACCCTGAGTCACTTTGGATGAATTAAAGATCATGTAGAATAATTTGACCTTTCACCCGTGACTACATGCGTCCTACACATGTGGTGATCAGCCCTCTGGCACACTATTAACTGTATAAATGCAATCATATGAATAGCTAAATAGTAGCTGAGCAGACTCCCAGAAGGAATTCCAACTTCAGATTAGGTGTCCTAACACGCATGCGGTGTCAACTGCAAATGATTAGTCTCTGTTGATGAAACCACACTTTTGAAAGTGCCATCACCTTGTATTACCGAAACGCCGACAAAGCAAATGCTAAATGATAATGCTACTGCTTAAAGGGGCAGTGTGCATTGGTTCGCCAGAGGGGACAGAAGGGAGTAACTGCAGTCTTCCCCACCCACGCACTACTACACAAACGACTTCAGGACATGTGTACAATGTGTGTGCACGTGTGCAAACTATATGGCATGTTTGGTGGAATTAAGTTTTCTTAAGAGATTTCATTCCGATTGGCAGCAAAACACTAATGCTGCTCAGCTAATATGCATACACATTTCAACAACTGTTCCCAACTGTTACTATTTTATATGGGCAAAACATATCTTTTCAGGAAAAAAAAATATCGAGATCATCCATTAAGTAGCATTTCCACAAAAATGACACTAACACTGGAGTGGCAAAATTTATGCCAAACTGAAAATATTCTCTGGGTCTTTCGGGCTTTGCCAGACTATTACCCATTACTGTAATGAGAGAGGGAATGTCCAAAATCCCTACATGCCACAGGCAGGTTACGGATTAACACAAGGACACAGATATCTCTATCAGCTGCAACAGTCAGGTCACATTTCTTTGTTATGTGCTATCGGATGGGCCCTTCCTCTATGGACAGTTAGAGATGGGTGTGAATACAGCTGGGAAGATGGCTCCACTGACCACAGCCACGAAAGGCATGGACAGAGTACACATGGAGCTGGGAAACAAAGGGAAAGAGGGGAGATTTTTCAGAATCGCTGAAAGAATGGTCACTTGACCTTGGACTGGGATATCTATTTGTAAGCTCACTTTTGAGTGTGTTAGCGAGAGAGAGAGAGACAGAGAGAGAGGAAAGTAACTGTAATTCATCTTAAAAAGGGCACATTCCTAAGTTATGTATGTGTGCAGTGTGCACTGTGCATGTGTTTGTGTGCATACTGTAGCAATGGGCGTGGGAGGGGTACAGTAAGCTAGCTAGCTAGTGCTCGTCTTATCATTCCACAGAGCAATGTGGAGAATGATGATTCTGGGTGCAGCCCTGCTGATCAAAGACAGAGATAAGACAACTAGCTAAAAATATCTAATGGAACTTCACATGTACATGCACACAAACAGATCTGCACATACATAAAGAATATCCTCAGCAAATACGTAGGCTTGTGCTACAGGAACACTGCCCGCAGGCATTCAGGAAGCTGAAGCGCAACTACAAATGTTCATTTTCTTAAATAGAATACTACCTATATGCAGATAACTCCACTTTGTAGTACCAAGAAGCCACACCCACAATTTGTAACTGACAACAGCTCTTTACACTAGACAGTCTCATTTGGGAGCGAATGTGACCATTTGAGAGTCAGAGAGGGTGCGCTGCTCAGACCCAGAGAAACCCGATGAACCCAATAAAATCCACAGTGGCAATGTGTGCCTCCCGTCTCCATCTCCCTGTCAACAGCTCTCCTCTCGTCTACCTCACTGTAACCCACTCGATTAGCTTAGCTAACATCCCTCCTCTGCTCATCATCTCTATCTTTACTGGCCTTCTTCCTCCATCAGCCAGTCTCGGTATTGTACAACTCAACCATTTCCTCCCTCCCTATATCCTTTTAGCTTTTGACCCCCCCCCTCCCATCTGTTGTTTTTCCTTTTCTCTAGCCCTCCTCCTCTTTTCTCTCCATTTGTCACAACCTCCTCCTCCTCTCTCAAGTCTCTCCTCCGGTGTGAGAGCATCAGATCTGCAGGGTGCTTGTTATCAGCATCTATCCAGATAGCCCACAGTAGGGGAACCAGACAACTAGATAGACAGACAAACAGACAGGCAGGCAGACAGGCGGACCTACACCCAAGGTGTACAGACTGACAGAAAATCAGGGAGACACACAAAGCGACAGGGAACCATAGATAGCCAGCCAGACAAAATAAGGCAGAGGGATTGACAAGTAACCAAAACAGCGGACATGCTGACAGATAAAGAGACACGCAGAGGAGTGTAAGAAAAAGCCGGACACCTGGGCAAGCAGATGTCCAGAGAAGAAGATGAGAGAGAGAGAGACAATCAGGCAAGCAGCCAGACACACAAATAGGAAGTCTTATATATAGACAGACAGGCCAGAGGTAGGCGCTAGTAGGCAGGTAGGAGGCAGACAGGTGAGTAAGCGAGCAGACAAGCTGGTCCTCACAGGCCAATTCAAAGCAGTCAGGCAGGCTACAAGCCTTGCCTCCTAAAAGGCTAAAGGATGGTCATCGGTTGCATCACTAATAAACACTGCCTCCATCTGGGCCTGGTAGGGTACTGTAGGCACACAGTGAAAGCAAGGGAGGAATACTGTAAACCCATTGATCATTTCAGGCCCCTAACAAGAGGTTTTTAATGGGAAACAGGATGAAAACAAGGTTTGAGACCCACATTTTAAAGAATGTCACATCATCCAAACCTGGTAGGCATTCTAGCAGACATGAGGAAAATCTGTATACTGTAAATGAACAAACAAAATATTTGAGCATGCTTTTTTATGTTAATGGACTTTTTCATACACATTTTATACATACACTACATATTCTGTATGTGTCAGTTTTATGCTACATAATATATCACAAAGATGTAAATACAGCAAATATATAATGTATGTATGTATAGACGGGGCCATAATGTGTAAATAAAAACAACTTTGATTTTCATGGGTGGTACCCTCAAATTAAGAGAGCAAATTATAATACATTTAAAAATGACTTTCTGTACTGGTTAGCTCTTTTTTTGTTTTAAGCTTTATATTCAAATCAGTTCCTTAATATGGAAATGTTGTTTTTATCAAGAGAATTCCTCCACCAAACTTCCAACCCATTCCTATCACTGCTATAACCAAGTTATTCTTGTTTGTATAAAACTGTAGGGGTTGAACATACAAAGCTATTGGGCATATGTATTTATTGTACATACCTTATCTTGATACTTGCTCTTTACTTTGCTGAAACCTCATTTCCTGTAGCAAATTGTGTGCATTGTGTGACCCTTATCTGAAAATAAGAGTATCAGTACCTAGAAAAGAATTACAGCATTTGAAGAATAATAATAATAGAAATGACTAGATCCAAGTTTATACAGAAAACAATGTACTCTGGTTTCTTTTACCATATGGTGAAAATTTGACTTAAGTTCAACGCCTTCTGATTCCAATCACACTGACTCAGCAAAAACTGTTCCCCTTCTTCTGTTCAGCAGATGTAGTAACCTTTTGTTTTAGAACACCCACCCAAAAACATTAGTATGCCAAAATTCAGCTACCACCCCCCAAAGTTGGGTTATGGGGAAAAAAAAACTCTGGCTCTGAGTTTAGGCACAGACACGCTTTAAATACAATTGGGGGCAAAAGTCTGACAACCAAGAACTTTTTGTTTAATCATTCATCAAAAACTAGAACAAAATGTCAGGTTATATACCTAAAACCAAGACAAGACATCTAATCTGCCCACTGTTCCTCTACTTGTGGGCAGACTGATCATGGTGCCCAGGGACCAACAGCAGTTGTAATGCCAGTTCCTTGATCAACGGCAGGAGTATTAACCTAACCTTACTTTAACATAATGCTACATAATGTGTTAATGCAAAATACACCAAGGACATGCTTGCACATTATTTCCTTTCAAACAAAATGGTTAGAGGTTTCAGATTCTTTCATTTTCAGTAAATTAAGACAAACAGAACTTGATACTGAACTCATGAACCACACTGTATGTGCCAATACAGCTAGTGGGAAGGCCTGTCTTATTTCACCATAATGGTAAAGCCTCCGTTACAAAGTTAAGACAGACTAAATGATAACCAAGCTATTGTTGGCCTGTACTGTAGCATGATGCCAACTAGGGTAACTGTATTTTCTGTCAGTGGCCTCTCACCCAGAACCCTATACCCTGGCTGTCATCCCAGTGGGTCAAGTCACAATAGAAGGAAACCAATGGGACCAATACAGGTTAAAGAGACTAACCTATGCAAATACTTTAAGACTGGAAATTAAGCCTCCCTACTATTCTTTAATGTTTTGGGAATAAAATTGCAGAGATGATTTTAAGTGAAATACTGCCAAATCCCTGTTAAAAGGCAATACTATTCAAGACTGACGTATATTTGGCCTAACTGAGCCACATTTTCCAATGGGGTTGTAGCCATGTTGCCATCTTTAACCAATTTCAGGCAGTGGACTGCAGAACCAAGCAGACATCCCATTTACAGGGCTCCCTCCTCCACAATCAGCCAATCCGTCTTTCTGTACTGGTTAGCTCTGGTTGTGGTTAGCTCTGGTTGTGGTTAGCTCTGGTTGTGGTTAGCTAACCACAGGCGTCTTCCCGTACTTGCCAAGATACCGTTACCAGATCAATCATTAGCATACAGTCAAAATGACCGGATACACTGAAAAGAGATGAAAAGGTGACTCACTGCGGAGAAATGTGTTAGAAGCTGTCTAAACTAAGTGCACCATTTATAGTCATTTGTATTTCAGCAGGTCATAGAAAAGGGGGCTTAGAGGACAAAATCCAGCACTATTTTTTGTAATCACATAGTTTATTATTAATTATGTGTGAGTTTTTGCAAGTGATGATGTATTTGCACACAAAGGGCCTCTCAATTGGAATGTAAAATGTTGTATGATTACTATTTGGGACATAACTAATTATAACCTATTGTGAGCCAACATGCAAATCACAGTGGCAAATTCTTAAATGCCAAAACATTTTGCTTTCTTGAAAAAGCACCGCTTCCCGGTGTACATGTAGCGATAGCTGGATAGTGTGGCAACAAGCTAAAATTAAACAAACATGGCAACATTGAGCAATTTTAGGACGTAATCCAGAGCAAGAACCCTCCTTCCACTATCGAACAATCTGAAAAGGTTGGATTTTAATAGAGAAATCACGTCAATGTGCCCGTCAACATCGATGGGATCCCTCTATGTGCTGCACATTTGACCAAAGACAGCTTCCAAAGCTTAAAGCTGCCGAAGGTAGGATTTGAGAGTTGCAACAAGAGCTAGCTAAAGACGAATGAAAGAGTACGATTTTGAAAATCAACACACACCTCTAACAATGTAGGAGCTTGGTAAATATAAATAATCAATTGGTGTCTAGATAGGTACTGTAGATCATTCTGTTCAATAACGCTCGTAAATCTTTCCATTTGGATCTAGAATAATCTAATAAATTATACTATTAGTGAACTATTTTTTACGGTTAGTTATGAATGGTGCTAGCGGCATTACAAATTGACACACATTGGGTTTTTTGACTGCCATGCCTTGGAAAAAAGGTCAGAGGGCATATTAGATATTAGATCCTGGCATTTTTACTGAGGTTGAAATTGCAGAGATGCTGTTTGGTGGTTGTGTGTGGTATATTAAACTTATTTGGTGGAAAAAACATTTAAATAAATATTATTCAATATACAGTATGTTTTAAGGGTTTACAATCTAACTGTTGGTTTACTCCAAAACCTCCTGTTCTGGACAAGTTATTTCCATATGCTCTTTAACCATGCATAATACATGAGCAACATACAGTAATTGGGCAAAGCACAGTAATATCCCAGAGGGTCCAGCATGAATTGATCATTTCCCCCAATTGAAACCAATTTCTTGTTTGTTATTCATTTATCCATTACAAAAAGTTGTAATACATACAGTATAATTTGTGTGATATTTATTAGACATGTTAAATAATAATAATAGACCTATATGTTAAATATTAGATGTTAAATTCACTGCATCTACCTATCCTATTCAAGTGGTGGTCAGTGGGATGATTTACTGGTTTTAGACTCCACTTGCCCAGGGAGTATAGCGATTCTGTTGACAACATTGCCCCCCTCGCTCTTTGTTCTGGTTAGCTTGGGTTCTGACCACAATCCTCTTCCTGTCTCTTCATGGCCTTCTTCCTGTGCCAGGCTAACAAACCATTGCATTGCCAGATCAATCACAGGGCTGAATGTTAAAAGGACCAGACATGCTGGATAGAGATGAAAAGGCTTTGACTGGTCATGATATACAAAGTAATCCAACCAAGAAGTTGTCAAGCATTTGACACACATTGTAGCAACTGAGACGTAGCAACATAATTTGTAAAGGTCTATGAATTTGATCCCCAACATTTAGAGTCCCAAAGTGGTCCAAAATGTTTTTAATTCCTGAAGTAAGATCAAACTAGGGCTTGCAATGCCACCGACTTAAAATAGACCTTTATAAACAAATGCGTTATAGTCAGTGACATGTCATCAAACAGAATCAGTGAGGTAAACAAAGTTTTGTCAAACAGGAATTTGTGAAACAAGCTGAGCTGAGCAGTAGGCTATACACCTCTAGCATACATTTACAATTACATTTACAGCATTTAGCAGACGCTTTTATCCAAAGTGACTTACAATTAGTACATTTGTCAACAGTTTAACTGGTTAACCACCAGTTTTTGCAAGCAATTAACATTCTCCTAGAATAAGCGCAGCATCATGTAACAAGGTTACTTCACCTATGCATTTGCACATTACTTAAAAGTTATCATTCACTCCTCAAAACAGTCAATAATTGCAATAATCGAAAGTTATCATTCACTCTTCAAACAGTCAATAATTGCTAACTGCAAAGTGCCTAATATTCTTAGAGCTGATCTAACAGAGTAGAAAGAATGCATTTTTTTATATCTTAAAAGGGAGGAAAGGAGGCTAGAATAAGGACTGTTAGTGGGATTAGTACTATGAGGTAGAAAGATCGGTGGTTAAGGTACCGAGATGGATTTAGCATATTCCTATATTTGTCTAAAAACAGGATGTGGTGACCCATTGGGGTATTAAAAAGTCCAGTATGATATTAGACACATTATTTCCCAACAATGCATGTAATGAGACCCCCGTGTAGCACACAACCGTATTTTTACCCACAACAAAAGACTTAGAATGAAGACACCTTTTTTTAAAATCTGTGAAGCTACAAAATAAAGTCACAACCACTCTTCAGCTCCCATTTGACCTCATCAAAACTTTTAAATTCGACAGGGCAACTTTAAGGTTGCAGTGATGTCCTTTGATACAGACTGTTCTGAAAGAGGTCTACTTACACTTACGTGCCTCATTTAAGACTGTGGCAGTGAATTTCAAGAGATTACAGCCTGCATTTGATATTACAAAGTTGTTTGAGGGATGCAGTGTTACTGTTAGACACAACTTTTCTGAATATGGTGATTTTCAACATGGTGATCAGGGTGATGTTATTATTTTTTTAGTTTTTCCTAAATGTTCTTTATATTTATGGTTGTACAAAGGCTACTGTAAATTTTGTCTGCGTCAACACCCAGGGGCACAAGCTATTTTTGGGGGTCATGGACTCATGGGTCAAACAGTATAAGAATATGAGCAGAATAATAGCAGCTTTTTGAAAGGGAGGTGGAAATAAATTTTTACAGCCTTCAAGTAAGCGCATGCATCTCCTGACTCCTCGGGAAAGAACCCGGTGAACTCCCCAAGGTGCATGCAAATAACCCAAACCAGAGCTGGGGGACACACGTTTGGCTAGCTCTGCCACCTAGTGGCCATCACATACAATCACAGCTTTGAAGTAATTCTTCCTCCATTGACATCAGCTGATTCCCACTGTTCGAATCTATTTAAAGGCTGAGAGGGAGGTTTGTTGAAATTACTGGTTTATTAAGCAGCGTCAAAATAAATACTACTCAATGTTAGGTGAATAATTAGCTCTAATCACACCAATCACCTTATATTCACTACAGTAAAGGGGCAGAGTAAAAGTAATGAGCAAATGTAACGTCGCTGTGTTTACGGATGGCGAGAGCAGGCGAGAGCCAGAGTGAACACACGGACAGCCGAGAAACAGTGCACGCATACAGCGTCATTTAATAAAACAAACACAGGTACAGGGCATCAGCGCCAAACAATGACCAAAACTAAAACTAAATAGTCCATGAATCAAAACTAAGGAGGCGCACCTGCGTGGGCTAATCCCTCACACGTGCGCCTCAGGGAAGGAAGAGACGGAGCGCGAGCATGGACCTGTGCACGCCGTTGTTAGGGCAGATATAAAATCTAAATACAACATGTAAAATAACCCCAAAAAGTAAAAACAAATGGAGACACTAAGCCCGCCCCACTCAACAGTTAATATATTTAATCGTCAAGACACTGACTGCTGCTAAATGACCGTTGTGTCACCTCTGCGCTCTCCTTACTCTTCGGCATCTGAAAACTGGCCTGGCTCGATGGGGACGCTGTAGTAGGTCAAGTCGAGACGTGGGGGGTGATACCTCTCTGGTCTGTAGGCTGCCAGTAGTGGAATGGGTGGGGGCATATGGCGCAGTGCCACATTCCGCAGGGCAAAACTAATCACATCCTCTGGGCCTGGAGAATAATGCAAAGTAACAACACTATGCACATATATGCAGTTGCATTTAAAATCCGCAAACTCATTCATTCATGTATTATACACACATACACTAGTGTTGTGCCGCTCACAAACAATTCGTTCAAAAGAAGGAATCTTTTGGGTGAACGAACTGAATCATTTCCTGAAACGATTCAGTCATTTGGTAGTTCAGTTGAGCTCTCAGTCAGTTGCGAGCGAAGGGATATTCATTCAGTCATTCGTACGCAGGGATACACTCACTCAAGGCATTTGTTCGCACGCAGGAGGAATGGGGTGTGTTCAAGACAGAAAATAGACAGCTGATTCGGCAGGCTAACATTTAGCTGCAATGATTCAAATACAGTGCGTGGTGAAACCTGCAATATGAAAAAAAGAGGGTGGCTGAGACTCTCTCAGATCCTTTCACTGTGAAGGAACTTGCCCTGAGTGATAGACAGTCGCTGAGCCGTTCCAAGTTGCTCCAGATATTTAATTAATTAGTTGTCGGGAAAATATATGTGCTGTACATAATAGACTTTGTTATAGAAACTTTCAGTTTACAAATGGTATCTTTATCCAACTAAATTCTCAGCTCACTGGCTTATCTATCACGAACGAACGGCCGTGTTTCAGTTCAGTTAGTGTGACTACGCAGTCGGAGCTCCGGTCAAGCACTGAACAATTCGGTGAACAAATCTTTTGTACGATTCTTTTTAATGAACTGATTCAGTACACTGAAAAGAACTGCTTTGCCCATCACTAACATACACCAAGTATATTGAAGAGGTTAAATACAACTGTACCATAGGGCAGGTTCCCAAATGTCATCTGTTCCCAGTCTGAGTGTGTCACATCTTGAAGATCTTTCTCCCAGTCCTCTACTTCAGCTGACTGTGGTGGAACTGTGCCTGAAACTTTGGGTCTATAATATTTAGAATAGAAATAATGACATTGAGTGAGCTGGTTTAGTTTAACCACACTTTAAATTGCTTCGGATTAAAGCATCTGCTAAGGGACTAAAATGTAAAATGTACAATATGACATGTGACTCTGTTTTACTAAAACCAAAAGATATTTTTGTAATAGTAATTAAAAGATATAAGGCTGTATGTGTTACCTGGCAACAATTGGGAGATCAAGAATCTCATTGGTTTGAATTGTGAAAATCTTAGCTAAATGGCAGATGGCACACCTTTTATTTTTATACCACTTTCTCTTCGGTGGTGCCTTCAGATCAAGGACATTCTTTCTTGGAGCCACCGAGGCCAAACTGTTAAATACCGCGACTTGCCCAACATCACCCATCTGTAGATCTGTGGCACTTTTCACTTGCTCATTTGCTGGGATGTTATCGCAGTTGATTCTGTCAGGCTTTGATTTATCAGTTATCCTTTTATTTCGGCCTGCTTTTCTAGCAAACCCCCCCACACGGCCCTTTCTTTGAACCATGCTAACAAATGGTACTGTCCCATTAACCATGCAAAATGGTTTTGTGCCGTCACTGGTTCCGTTGTCAACAGGCAGAGCACATCTTTGGGTGCAGGCTCCATAATGCAAACCTGTGACTGGGGTTCGACCATTAGTTGTGATATTTGCTTCGCTGGTGTTGACCATGCTATTAGCTTTCGTGGAGTTTTGGGTTACAGGGGGGCTGTCCTCCTGAGGCATTGTGAACCCTGTAAAACATTTGATTAATGAAATATTTTAGTATTAGTGTTTAGTCTACGTATTTAACAGTCAGTGCCCAATATTTATTCAACAAAGGTTAAAACCATCGGATTGACAATTTCACTCTACCGTCTTAATCTAATGTTAATAAAGACAACATGGACCCAAGAAATACGTTGAGGCTATACAACACGTGCTTGTTTCATTGAATTGCTAGCAAAAGGGATGAGTTAACATCAGGTTTCTCAAAACTTCCGAACACATAACGCATAATGCTGACCTAGTATTGGTTTCCTGTCCCAGAAATATTTGGCATTAAACAGTTGTATCAACTGTCCAATTAAACTTTACATTTCCCCTTAACCGTGATCTTTGCGGGATTTTCGGTGGTATGTAGGGTTACGTCTCGTCAATTATTGACTGATAACGGTAGATCAAGACCATTAACATTGTAACCTTACACCTGTGTTATCACGGTCAATGGCTACGTTAGCTAAACTGGAGTGTCAGTATCTATTAGTTAGTTCAATAAACTTCCCCAATAGAAAACACTATATAGGTGCTATGGAGCCGACAACATATTTATTCAACTACCGACGTACACTGTGTAAGGTTGAAACTGATGGGGGAAGTTTTGCTACTTACCGCTTGTGCTTCACGGTAAACTCAGCGTTGATAAATGAATGAAGAGAACATCAGAAACTGCGCGCTAGGTGGCGCCAGAACTCTTATACACGATTTTAGGTGATTTGTAATCCATAAAAATAAATTCGATTTGATTTTTTAAAAACTTAAATATAGATTGATCATGGATGGCTATTAGAAAAATTAAAGAAACTACTGTCTGAGGTTTAGATTTCCCGATGTGAATCAAATTATAGCAAAAATTTCAACATTTCTAATTATTATTATTTTATAATAAACAAGATATAAACACGTGCCTTTCCAAACGTATAAATGCAAGCCATTAAATACAAAAAAGAAAAAGAGTTGTCTGTTGTCTGACATTTTCCCTACACTAATTTAAGATGAAAAGGGAGCGGGGAACAGCATTGTACAGTATTTGCTGTTATTGTCATTATTGCCCACAATGCAAGGTTGTTTTCATGCCGATCAATTGTTTTTATTTACAGTGCAGTATGTACATTACAAATACCATCCATCAGCAGTGTGCAACAAAAAAGCTGCATATTTCAACAGGTCGAGAGAGAACGCTCATTATCACAGAGGTAAATGGGACAGTAACACCAAAGCCATTTTTATTGCAATGTTCTGTGTAGAGCAACAACTAATTTATGTTCATACTTAAGAATCACAGAAAATGTGAATTCCTCACGTAGCATTCACAGCCATGTATTACTAAAATTATGTCAGCAGGTTTAAAAAGATTGAAAAATCTTTATGTTCACTATTGGGTTAAGGTTAGGAAGACAGTTGAAAACTTAAATAGCAAGCATACATTTCCACAATTTGCCATACAAAGCATTGTGCTGTATGCCTGTTTTACTAGTAATATAACTACTCTATCACAAACTCCGTCTTGATTAAACAGTATAAAATATTATTATATTGCCATCTGAAAAAGAGATGTGACTGGCACATGAATACAAATTATCACTATTTATCTACAACATGTACAAGTCATGAAAATATATCAGACAGGGACTCAAATGCACCTTAAAAAATAAAACATAGTCAAGCTAGCAACATCATCTCCAAAAGTGTATCTCCGAAAGGCACGGCAGAAGGTGAACCATGCAAGAGGAAACAAACTGCTTTTTTTGTGCAAGGAGTTAAAACTCAAGTTAAGAGCAATTACCTAATACAGCAGATTGTAATTATTACCCTCTTCCAAACAATGCCCTCTCCATTACAGTAAACAATACTGTATACAGTACTTTTATTATCGCAATATTATCTCAAAGTTTAGAAGTTTATACACAAAAAAGCCTTTAGGCTTCACAGAAGATAAAATATCAAGTGGTACATTCATGATATTTACAGTTTTATGAAAGCCTCTACAGTCTGCAATGTAGCCTACTGTTCTCCTCAAGGTTGGCTTTTTTGCTGTGTAACACACTCGTAGTATCTTAATGTACCTTACTGTAATGCAAGTCAGGAAGCTTGTATTAGCTGAATTCACTGACACGGGATACATCAGTATACCATGTTATAATAATTACTAAAATACCCCAAGGCCAATGGGCCCAGTGTGAAATCCACAACACATTCTTTACATTCATTTTTACATTGCATTTCATCCCCATGGTGGCTGTTATCTAAACTGGACTACAGCATGTCAATGTGCATGCTATGTACAGCAGTTGCTTGCCATAAGGGACTACTGTTTATCTTTATTCACATACTAAAAGCCACTTCTTGAGTGAAAAATAATTCACTGATAAACCGGCTGACTGGTTTGTGGCTGACATTCTCAAGAAAGCGACTTTTAGTCAACGTTCATTTAAGTCACATTACATAAGTCGCTTTCTGAACCTGATCATTTAGTTTTTTTTCAGCTGTCTTGGCCACTCTTGCTTCTATAGTCACTTACAGTACCCATCTACAAACCTTATCAGTATACTTCATCTTTGCAACAGTCCAGGCCGAGCCTTCTTTAATGGACGTCTAAAAGGATCAAGAACAAAAGACTGGTAATTACAATTCACATCAGTCCACATCCCTGTCCGCCCTACTCCAACCTGCCTATTTCTGTTGTGTTTGTGACTGCAAACTTGTCTTTCTATGGGATAGCAACCTATTTCTCTGTTGATATCCCATCTCATGTAACAACGTTATACAGTAGAGCACACAAACAGGTTTGTTGTGCTTTTGTTCCAGTTTTCATGCTGAAGTAAGCACATGTCCAGTGTTTTTGCAGTGCACCTTCTGTCTGCTTGCTGAGTTGTGTCTTTTCTCCAGAAGTAGAGTAAACATTTTGTCTTAACTAGTGATAGCCATTTTCTCAGCTTCAGCTTGTTGTTTTGGCCTAAAACTTGTATTGTTATGTGGTGAAATGTCTAACTAAATTAGCCCTGATGACATGCTGATGTCATTATTCTAACACAATGTTGTTTACTTACGATGACTGGAGTATGAGCTATTCAGATTCAGATATGACAATGTAAAGTAAAAGCATGTGCTAAATGCTGTAAACGTAACATTTTTAAATGTATAATAACTGGGCTTTAGCTGGTCTTCTGAGATGAGGTGAACTGTGTCTAATTGAAGAGCCACAGTATTATGACAGTCATGAGTGACACTGGCTAATAATCTCCCTTTAGTTTGGTGCGGAAATCCCCTCATGGCTTCAGTAGGCAATTGTTTACACCCCACATCAGCAGGTGGTGATGTATGTCTATTTTATCGTTTCCAGTTTTCCAGTATCACCCTGGTTCCTCTCTCTCTCACCAGAGAGATTCATTCCCGGGATTCCAAATTCAGATTACAGAGAACTGGAATGATTGTCATTTGTGAATCCCAGAAGGACAACCATTCCAGAGGCACTGCTAGTCCTTTATCTCCAGGATGGAGGGGTTGTGGTCTAGGATGGACAGAATGATTTTGTCCATGTATTGCCTCAGGCGGAAGTTGATTTCTTCCTGCTCCTTCAGGGCCTCCATTAACTGTAGAGAGATTGTATGTCAGATAGACTTTCCCTCTGCCTTATCAATGAGATGCAACATGATATTTATGTAATTAATGCATACCTTAATAAATCATGGTAAACTGTATGTCCTTTCTAAATTTGTAAAAATTGTAAGCCAGCAGAAACCCCTCAGAACAAATTATGTGGCACTACTACTGTGTATATATACACACTATACACACAATAGTCCAGTTATGACCACTGTATTATGTGTAATATCTAGAATGATCTCAATTCGTTCTCATGCTGTGGCATGACCTAGAAAGTTGGTTGTGCTCTTACAAAGCAAAGTACATCGACAGCTTGTTTAGGGAGATAGTAGAGTAGGTTTCATAGTAGCAATGAAGGCCTTCATTTGTTCATTTATGTGATTAATCTCCAAACAGTAAAATTCTGATTTCCTACACTACATAATGGTGGAACGTATGGGTTGGCTGGTTAGCCACAAACGTTCCCGTGGTGAGGGAATCAATCTCATTAGCCACTAGGACATATTCCTGATGTACCTGGTATTAAAGTACAGCGTAATTCTTTTCTCTCAAGAGATGAGGTGTTCCCGAGTCCCCGCCAACATATCTATGATGCATTTATACTGTAGTACCCCTGTACTGTTTTACCTGGTCCCTGGAGGCGTTGTCTATCTCCGCAGCCAGAGACTGGGCCTTGGTTTGAGTGGCAAACAGATTCTTGGCCTCGTAGAGGCTTAAGCTGAGGATCTGACCATTCAACTCATCGTTCTGCTCCCTCAACTTCTGGTTCTCCTGGAGGCACAAAGAAATGGGGAGAGAGAGGGAGTGGGAGAGATCGAATCAGGAACCAGCATTGATTCTGTGATTGCGCTATAAAAATGTCGGCTGTGTCCTCTCAAAGGCTGTGTCTGAATTCTCTACGCTGCGTACCAATATTATGCAATTTGAGAATGCAATATTGTAGTGCAGGAGTTTAAAATGTGAACAATTTCATATTGTTCGAAGGAAACTTTTTCTTCCGGGTTAACGAACAGCCACCGCAAGTCTGCCAAGTATGGTGTTTGTAGGATGCAAGGCTTCTGCGAGACATACTTATAGAATGCAATATGCAAAACATATTAAAGTGTGTATAGCACAATAAGAAATTTGGACATGGCCACAACCACTCATCAAACACTCAGAGAAATGGAACTACTTAAGCTTCTCTCAACAGCCACAAACAAAACACAGTTTTCTTGGTGTCTCAGTCAGCAGCAGTGCAGAAACGCAATCGGCATCGGCTATGGGGCAAAACACAGGTTATGTGGTGTTACAGCACGCGGCCTGGCGTATCCCTCTACGCGCGAGCACTCCTCGATGAAGTGACGAGTTTCCTTCTTCATGCTAAATTCGTACAGTTCATCTTCATCTTCTTGTGTACAGCCACTTCAGCCAATTCTGTTATGATTAGTTGTTAATCAAAGACAACAGGAAACGGCGTGTTTTACCATTGAACCAGCCTGGAGCCGTGCCCCAGCCAACACCATATGCTGGAATTCAGGGAGGAGAAAGTCCTGGGATACAAATCGCTGGACACACACACACACACACACACACACACACACACACACACACAGGGTGCAGAGGCACGTAGAATGAGTTTGCATATTTGCGGTGCTCTCTGACTAAAGGCTAGAACATGCACACTGTTGCCGCATTTGATACTAACAGGAGCTTCTTTTCAAAGTTAAAGAGAAGAGCACTGAGGAATAAGTGTACAGGAGATAGGTAAAGAGAGGGGTATAGCTATTCGTGGTTATAGGTTAGCTGACTGCTTCAGGTTGTGCGGGCTAACCATATGCTTTTATTACCTAGTGTTTTTGAGGTCTTAAATTTCTCTTATTTATACCCTTATCTAGCTTATCTAGCTTTGTGCACCTAGTAGGGCCTGGAATCAATAATATTTGAGTTCACTTACTTCAGCAGCAGTTATCTGGAGTCAAATGTAAAATCTAGTTTGAAGGAAACCACTGTGTCTGTGTTTCTGTATGCAACATAGTGTGCAGGAATATCTCAAATAAAATTAATGGAACAATGCACGTGCATTATGCATGATGTAAAAAGTGCAAAATGCCTAAAATTATCGTACTTTAACTTGAATGTGGTACTGGAGTTAGCATCAGCTCTTAACAAGACTTCTTTCACTTCATCTGTGTTATAATATTCTCTATGCTATTTGTTTATTGTGATAGATCTCAATTCATTAGATTCTCAGTAGTTCTTTTTTTATCATTTTGTAAAAAGATGGGTTGCTTGGAGTCTTGTAATTCTCTCAGTGTAATCTTTGAAAACCATTTCCCTTTCTGTGGAGAACTAAAACTAATAACTGCAGCACAGTTCCGAACACCTGCCTCTATTAAATGTAATTTTATACTAATGATGTGTTGTTTAATGAAATCTAACTTGACTTCAACAATACCTAAATAATTATTAAGGTATTGAAACTTGCATTCTTTTTTTGGAGTGAGATGAATCTAACCAATGAAAAGTAAATCTTCTTGACACTAGTGCAGTAAAATAATTAAGAAGGAAATTAAAAGGCATAGTGTGTAATCTCTGGCCACAGGGGGGCAGAGCGACGCAAAGGACAGACCCTGCACCATCATACATTGGGAGGGGGTGTGTCTATATGTCGGTTTACGAGAAACCTATAGGGGCTATATGCTGCGAGTCTCACTGTGTACCTGTTTGAGCCTCTTCACTTCATGCTCCAGCTCTGTCTCCTTACTCCTGCTGTTGAAGTCAGCCACACCAGAGGAGGCGCTGCGACTACGCCCCGGCTTTTCAGACTCCAGCTGGTAGAGCTGCAAATGTTCAAGCTCCCTCCGCAAATCTTCTATAAGCTACACACAGAGGAAAGAGTCAATATCTATGTATCTGTCTATCTACCTGTCTATCTGTCTGTCTATCTATCTGTCTGTCTGTCTCTCTGTCTGTCTGTCTGTCTATCTATCAATCTCTATCTATCTATCTATCTATCTATCTATCTATCAATCTCTGTCTATCTACCTATCAATCTCTGTCTATTTATCTATCTATCTATCTATCTATCAATCTCTATCTATCTATCTATCTATCTATCTCTGTCTATCTATCTATCAATCTCTGTCTATTTATCTATCTATCTATCTATCTATTTACAGTACAAAAGTGTATGGCTGTATATTTGCTGTGTTGCAAATCGCAGAAAGAGAGATGTCACACCTCCTGCATGGCCTCCTTCTCCTGTTGGAACTGTTGTCTGTTCTGCCTCAGCTTGTCCATCATCTTCCTATAGAGATCCATTTCATCCTTCAGACGCAGGCTGGTGTCCTCCAGCTTGTCTGTCATCCTTTGCTTCTCCTGCGTGCACAGGAATTAATTATTATTATTATTATTATTATTTAATAATTAATTAAATGGGATGCATTCCTTTAGGATTAACTTCCACATACACACACAGTGTTAATAATTAAGTCTTCCTATTTTGACTAGATTTGTTAGCCAGCCATATTGACACCTCACTGGTTGAGTGTTCTCTGTATGTGTGTGTGGTGTGTGTTAGTTGGGCGATAGGTCCAAATGTTACCATCGACAACCGTCACTGCTTCAATCCCAGATTACATGATCAACAAGAATGTCATCAGTGCAGAAAGAATAGGACTGTGTCGACAAGTAATAATATGGAAATACACCGTGCATGAGAGTCATAATGAAACCGTTGTCTTCCTCTGTCTACATAATGCAAAGTCAATATAAAGATTATTTTGAAAAAGGAAGTCTGTGTGTGTGTGTGAGAGTGTGATAGTTAGTATAGTGAGAGAGAGAGAGAGAAAGAGAGAGAGATAGCTAGTATAGTGAGAGAGAGAGAGAGAGAGAGAGGGAGAGAGAGAGGGAGAGGGAGAGGGAGAGAGAGAGAGAGGGAGATCGATCCCAGCTGTAATTTACGGCAGAATAATCATGGACATCACTCTTTCTATCTCTCTCCATGGAATGGAGGTGTGGAGGGGAGCTGCACTAAAGATGATGGACCTTCACTCTTCTCACACACACGCACGCACGCACACACACACACACACACACCCACACACACGCATCCTCACATTTCGTGCCAGAGAGAGGTGATGGCCAATTACAAACAGTCGGGGGAAGGAGGCGGGGAGAATGGCTTTTTAATTTAAGCACACACACACTACAACAATTGGGAATATATGCACAGATGTGCGTGCACATATTCCTTCATCCACTCGCGTGCCTTGGACTCCCTTTAAAGCGATATAGTGTTTTTGGAAAGTTTCCCGTCGAACAAATGGATTTCAGGCAAAACTGAAAGGCTTGAAGGTTTTGGAACACCTGGTAATAATACCAGGTCTTACACACCACACAGCTGAATCAGTCCTCAGGGCAGAGCAGTTCATAGTTTTTGCATCACAAATGAGTTAGCTAGTGGGGCATCTGCCAATCAGTGGGCATATCCTAGTATGATTCCTCATAATAATTAAGGCTACATGGACTATAGCCGCTGGGCTGGACGGACGTGGTAAATGTTACCATGACAATGGGTTTCTGATGACATGGCTCTCCCTTGACTCTTGTTTGTCCAGCTCAATTCAGCTTAAAAGGGTAGCCTGTCAAAAACAAATAACCAGAGCAACAAAATACACAGTTTAGCTTGAGTCTAAAACAAGCGTTTTGGTTTGAAACACAAAGTGCATGCCCCTCCTGCTCTCCACTCTTCTCCTTAAAGCGATTACAGGCTCACACTGGTCTCTACCCCTCCCCCTACAGCGCTCATACACTCACACTGTTCTCCACCCCTCTCACTACAGCTACCCATACTTTAGTCGTCAGATGTGTATGGAAACATCCCCAGTGAGCTGGGGCAGAAACTTGGGGTTCTGGGGGGCGCTATAACACAAACTAGCTCTACCTTTATTTTTCCAGGGCAGATTTAATGGGAAAACACAATCTCCAGGGGATGGTGTCATACTGGGGACTCAAACTGCCATGCTCAAGGACACAGTTCAGATTTCACCCAGGTGGCAGTTGGTTTCCAACAAATTAAATGACGAGCTGTGCCAACACCACTGCTGAGGATGTTGTGTTTTTTTGTGCTCTTTGAACAAGAACTGTTATGATTCATCTTTTTTTAGGGAGGGGAGGGGGGGGCAGAAAAGGGCTAAACACTTCTGGTTTTATAATAAACTAATCCTGTTAGCTGGTACCCTGTTCACTGTCTGTCTGTCTCCATTGTAACAGCTTGGTCTGAACTTTGCAGGGCCACATCTCTGTTTAGTATCTCAGGAAGGATGTACGTAGTTTCCACTACTTCTGGATTATAAATAATCCTCAAAACAAATCTAATAATATACAGATTTTTTTTTGGGGGGGGGGGTTAAAATGCAATTTGTTACGTTGTGTTTTGGTTTCATCGAACCAATGTTCCTCTCTCTCTCTCTCTCTCTCTCTCTCTCTCTCTCTCTCCATCCCTCTATCAGTCTTTCCCTTCCTCTCTTCCTCTCGGTCTTTCTCTCGCAGTCTAAACAGAAGATAGCCAGGGGTTCGATGTGATTCACCCTGCTCTCCCTGCTTTACATAATCACTGTCCTGAGGGGAGAGAAGTGCCAGATCCCTTGCACACGCACGCACACACACATACACACACAGTCCTTTAATACTCACACACACACACGCGCACACACGCACACACACACAGAGACACACATACCAGAGCCAATCTGTTGCTACATAAGCTGCCACCAGGCGTTATGGTGTCCCAAAGAATGGGCCTTCCTTCCAACTTTCTCCACACACACCCTTTAAATCTAAACCCGATACTGTGACACAACACACACATCCCTTATGGACACACACACACACACACACACACACAGACACACACACACAAGCCTTACCTAAATCCTAAAACCAAAAACCAAATCCTACAACACTAACTTATGCATATTACCTTTTCTTAATAAAGCATGAATATAGCAGATATACACAAACAAGCCATTCCAAAATTCGTGTGTGTATACATGGTTGATCTAACACACACACACACACACACACACACACACACACACACACACACACAGACAGAACACACACACACACCCCCTAGCTCCATGACAGCCAGGGGTGGATGATTGGACACAGACTAAAGAATGTTCTAGAATAGAAAATTGATCACAGTCGAATCACAGCCATTGACATCAGGAATCAGACCGTGTCCCAGATTAACCCTGAAACGGTCGCCACTCACCCGTCTAGCACACATGCGCCATCCCAGATTCAGGACACGTGTGTGTGCACGCACGCCCCCCGCCAACAATTTCCTCCCGTTTCACGCCCATGGCCAATTTCGCATTCATAAATATCCCCTCTATCCTCTGAGAAAAATAATACGCTACGAGAATAACACACAGTGAAACTGTGTCACGATAATTATCTGCAGTAGCAGAACTCATTTTACTAGCGGATATCGCACACCCATACCCTGTCCTTTGCTTACCCCCTCACACACATTAATGCTAGCGGAGGCGCAATCCCAACAACCAAACTCTATAGACAGTTGCACTGCAGATGTGACTGAACATCTGGCTTGGTTGCTGGCCAGTGCAATGTACTCCAACTCACCCTGTACGGGAGTCCCACTATCTTGTCCAGGAGCAGCACTTTAGGCAGTATTTCAAATATGTCTTGGAGATTGTTACAGTATGTGGGCAAGTAGTTAATATTAATATAATGGTAAAATGTTACTTACCATAATCATAGTTTGCAGCGATACTTTCCATATGTTTTCTTAATTCTGTAGACTTTTTGGTGTTTATCAAAACTTTTACTGTCTGCAGCAGAATGTAATGGGTTGTTCCGCAATTGTCATTTGACATTAATGGTTTGTTGTGATTGGTTAAACCCATTTCATCATTGGCCGAAAGTATGAAAAATCTACCTTGAAGCGAATAAAACAAATTCCGCACTTTCGCGTCTTGTGCGTATGGTAATTTCCTATGATACATTTCAAATAATTTGACTGACATGAGAATAAAAGGCTAGTCAAAATCGCACTTGGTGTAAAAGGGCCTTAATAATTCCCACCATCCGGCAACTGCGAAAACAGGTTCGTTTTTTAGCCGTCTTTTTGTATAGGCTAGTTGTATAGGAATGTATGGTTCTCACAAAATTCCACGGCACACCTGGCCTTGCCTCACGGCACACCAGTATGCCACCATTTGGGAACCATTGCTCTAACTTAATGGGTTTACCACCGCTGATGAAAACACGTTTCCAGGCGTACCAAACCATAGTCCAGACTGCATTCAGCATCAGTCTGATGTGAAGTAGGGTTCAGGATGGATGACGAGAATAAAGGGAGAGTGGGTTGAAAGAAGAAGGTAGGGGGGGTTAGAAAAAGACCATAAATGTACCTGGTGATGAATTGAACTAGAGTGTTTTGAGAATGAACAGCAGGCCCATGGAAGAGGAGGCTGTATTCACTGCCATGTTTCCACATTCGGCTGGAGGTGTGTGTGTGTGTGTGTGTGTGTGTGTCTTCTTTTAACCCAGCCAAGGTTTTGTCCACTGCCAAGTCCAAAAGTGATGGCGTGAGCATTTCAACATCTCCCCATTTGAGAGAAAGGAAATGGAGAGGTTTGGCGGAATATTTCAACACAACACAGACACACACACACACACCACCTCAAAAAGTAAGATGTTTGTCTCACTGTCACCTGGTGGGATGTTGTGTTTTAGTAAATCTCTTCCCCTTGGGGAAAATGTTCCATTTCATCTCAGCACATTAGCAGCAGAAACTCATCTGTTACCAGACATGCACACTTTATGTCGTAGCTCGATGAGCTATAGTGCAACCTTAACCAAAACCATTCAGGGCAGACTATCCCACTAGGTTTTTGAATACCAAAGAACTGCTTTCTTATCCTAAGTTTAATTTACTCTGGTCAACAGAGAAGACACTCATGCAACAAAATAAATAAACATTTTTTCTCTAACATTACTGATCATATCTTAGATTTATACCGTCGTTATTCTGTATCTGTACAAAGAAAGATTAGCACTTCAAACAGAGTTCGACTTTACCTTTAGGTTCCACTTTCTTATGTGTCTCTGTATGCAAATTCTGTACTGTTTTTGTAATATTTGATGTAATTTGCATACAGTGATTACTGTTTGTCTGTTAACTAAAATGCCAATAAAGAGACATTTTTCCAAAATAGCCATAAAGACTTTAAGTATTTTTTTATTAATAGTGCTATTAGCTAGCAAACTTGTTTACAGTATACTAATATACTAATGATATCATCTGGTGTCAAAGCATATAGTGTCTTTGACAAACATGACAGACAATAACGTGTTTAACATTGTCTATAGACTTTCTTTTGGAGACTGAGCCTCAGATGTAAATCGTTATACCATCTGGAAAAAAAATCGAGCATTTTGAATTTAATGTCCCGATGAATTTCAGCCCCCTAAAACGTGTCGACATGACAAGTGGCCTGCACATATGTGACTTCCCAGGCTCATCTCCATAGCCACAATAGGGCTGTGAGTGAGGGGGTTAACCCTTGACCCATTCACTGTGTGTGTGTGTGTGTGTGTGTGTGTGTGTGTGTGTGAGAGAGAGTGTGTCATGGCAGGGACAGGATTGATAGGATTTCACCCATGAACCATGGGAATATCAGCCTTGTTTTGGCTTTAAACCCCGTTACCCATCAACCCCACCTCTAAACAACACACACACACACACACACACACACACACACACACACATGTCTTTGGCCTCTCCTGATCCTTCCATCATCCCTGTCGGATCTGTCTCTCCAAATCATTCCTGGCATCCAAATCAGTCCTGGCATGGCTGCCAAGAGGGCGGGCCTTGTGCATTGGCCACTGGGAGCCAACCTCCCTGTGAGTGGCAGACCAAACATCCAATGAATCCCATCTCTTGAACATCATCTATGGGTGCCACCGATAACAGATAACAAGGATAGACAGGGTCTACGTAAACAATTCTATCATGTTTGTATCTGACGCTACCTGTCAGTCAGACTATTTCAAAATAAACTTCCTGTCAGTCCAGAGAACAGAGTCATGGCTTCAAACTAAAGAGAACTTACGATTCAAAACACAGCCACAGTCAATATAATGTGAACAATATAATGTGAAAGTAAAAAGCTAGCCTACATTATAGTATTTCGGCCTTGGGTAGTGCGCACACACACACACACACACTCACACACACAGAATTTACAAAGGTTCTAACTTCTTACTTAGATCTCCAAGGGGAATACTTTACTTTTAGCTAGTCCTGAGTAGTTAGCGTGTGTGTGTGTGTACGTGCACAGCCCAAGGCCACTTTATGTAGGCTAGCTTTGCTTTTTCTTCTAACAACAGCGAGGGGAAGCTTCATTACATGTGTGTGAAAACACTGGGGATTAATTGAGGCCCCTTCACACGACCATGAGCCAATGAGAGAGAGAGAGAGAGAGAGAGAGAGAGAGAGAGAGAGAGAGAGAGAGAGAGAGAGAGAGAGAGAGAGAGAGAAAGAAAGAAAGAAAGTACCAACGGAGAGGCAGAAACTTAAAAATATTATAAATATACAATCCAAAAATAAAACTATGGGCAAGCAAGACCTACAGTGCATGCGTTATTGGGTGGGTATACGGTCCGAAGGAGAGATAGAAAGAAAGAAAGACGGGGAGATAGAGCAGTGGAGAGATAGATGTCTCAGATGTCCCCCCTGGACTCGGCAGGCGCTGGCTTTCTTTGCTTTGCCCTATTCCAGCCGCTCATTCTCAAAAGGGGCCCCTCATTACTTATTTATTGGCCAGCGGGAATCTCATTTGGTCACGTGCGTACGTGTGTGTGTGTGTGTGTGTGTGTGTGTGTGTGTGTGTGTGTGTATTAAAAAGTTGTAAGGAGAAGAGAGTGTGAGATTACAGAGATGGACTCTCTTGTCTGGTGTCACTATCACTGTAATGTACAGACTGCACACACACGCACACACACACACACACACACACACACACACACACACACACACACACAAACACACTAAGGAAACATGCTTGGTGTTAATTAGAAAATTTGAGGGGTAAAGAAGGAGTCTGTGTGTGTGTGTGTGTGTGATAACACAC
>JAOEHI010017898.1:0-28957 GCA_025447815.1 Percopsis transmontana
AATTAAGGCAGTTCTGAAGGCGAAAGGGGGTCAAACACAGTATTAGTATGGTGTTCCTAATAATCCTTTAGGTGAGTATAGATCTCGATTGATGTTGATTGATATTTTATATTTCCTACTAAAAAAACAGTTGATTTATTTATAGCTAGGTACCTTACTATGGGCTTCGGGTTTCTAGAAGTGCTTTCTTGCAGCAATGTTAAATATGAAAATATATCTTAAACACTAAAACAATTCTGTGTCACACAAGTAACTTCACAAGACATTCTACTAGTAGAGAAACCGATCAGATTGGTAGATATGTTAGAAACATGTTTTTGAGAAATATTGAAAGTTAATAGAAGACCATTTTCATTATGTACCCTGAACAAGGGCTTCATACCAAACGAATCAGCTTGTTAACGTATATTGGTTTGAGCGTTTTAATGTGGTGACCAAGCCAGTTCCTTGCATTTGTGCTTTTTGTCGAAGAGACAAACAGAAAGTCATAGTTCATAAGTCAGTAAGGACAAAGCTGCTGAGAGCCATTTTATACAGCCTGTGTTCTATTATTTGCATATGCTAACTTGCTGCACTTTTTTTAAATTACACTTTATTAATCATGCTATATTAATACATCTGCGAGGAAATTCTATTTTCTCCCATTTAATTTAAAAGGTCTGAGTCTAGCAGGGATGAACACATTTTCAGACGTATTCTGTTAAAACAATTTTCATGCTACTAAATTCAGAAAAAGTTATTTCAAGTTATATTTTAAAAACTCACCTTTTCATAATTGCATACCCCACATAACAATCACATTGTCTTTCTTATGTTTCTTGGTTCTTACTGTTTTTAATGGGGGGGGGCTCCGTTTAGATCTGCTTATCATTTCAGGCACATTAAATATACAGTATTTAATGCGTGCGGCTTGACAACTTTCCTACGAATAATGCATCTCCACACTATATTTTAAAATCAGAACTTAAATGGATAGGCCTTAACAAATGGGGAATAGGCTGAACAATTATTAAATGACCTCAATCAGCAATAGGCTATACATTGCAGTGAAACATTAATTATTTATACGAACATATTTACCAAACCGCCTGTCAATAACGAACAAATGACAATAAAAGGTTTTTTAGGGGAAAACAAAAAAACACTGAAGGCGTGAGAATAGCTTCTTGCTAATTTGCAAGAGTAAAGTCAACAACGAACACAAGTGACTTGATGACAGCTGTCAAGAGGTATTATCAGCAACAAGAGCAACAAGAGGTATTATCAGGTGTGATTTTAAATTGTTCTGCTGAACAGATCCAGGAGGTGTCCAGAAGGGATTTGAAGTAGGGTGGGTGGATATACAAAGGGAAAGAGAGAGGGGGGCGGGGGTTAGTTAGTGCTGTCACTCAAGCATACAGTACATCCTAGAAACAGCCCCAAGCTATCAGGTAACCAAACACAAACATTATCTCAGTTTTCCTTGAACACACTTAGTGTCGGTAAGCAGGTGGTTTTGACCCAAGAAGCCTTAACAGTGAAGGAAATGCCAGGTCAACATTTAAACATCATTTGTTTCTGTTGCTATGTTTGTATTTGCAGTAGCAATATTATTTATATCTAAATTGAATGCCCAAATGAATATCTGGTCGTTTATGGAGTTATTTGAGCAGTTATTTGAGTCAATGGTAAATACACCAAAGAGAACATAACTGAAATGAAAGTACTGTACAAAAGAAAATTACGTCATCAATTTAAGTGTCTGGCCAGAATGGATGTGACAAGAATTTGACAATTCTGGAATGAGATTATTTGATGTCTTGACAACACCTAATTCCTAATGCCATTCTCACCTCTAGCCAAACAGGCACCATGTTATTTTCTTCAGTTAGCAGACAACAAATGATTTCTCCACTCATGTTAGAATAAGGGGTAGTCCTTTTTTTCTTTACATATTCATTTTGGTGAAAAATCAAGGATTGGTTCTATCATTCACTTAAATAAATCAATTGTAGCACCGGACAAAAACCACTGCCGTATCATGTATCACTGTAAATATGCTGTGGAACCAAAGACACAGTACTAAGTGAAGATATATAAAAAACATAACCTTCAAATGGTGGTCACCATACACCACCCACAATACAGAAACATTAGCACACTCTCTGACACGGGCATATAATCATTAATACCTGAAAAGTGCAGATTTAAGCACTAAATTATTACTATGACATTGAAGTGCCTGTACAAACAATCTAACTTTAGGCACTTTTCCACTGCAGGAACTCGCGGGCTATTTTAGAGGGGGCAGAACCTTTAGGTGGTTTTCCACTGCAGGAACCAACCCTGTAGGAACTCGTAAAGGTTCGTTTTCTGGGGTGAAAGAATTTCTTCTAAGCAGCCCTGAAAAGCTGCTTGGGGGGGCTTCTAAGCATATAGAGCAAATCTCTGAATTAGGCTGCGGATAGAAAAAGTATTTATGAAAGATAGCTGATTTTAGCTATTTTCGATGTGTCTGAACCACCAGGAAATGTCCTAGACCACTAAAACACTGAGAAACTGGGGTGAAGTTGTAGTCTGTTTAAGGCATATAAAAACATTTATTTTCAGCGAATCTGTTAGTTAGTTACACCAACATTGTGTATGTGAAAAAAATCAGTACAGGGTATGTGCATGTAGAAGACATGTTATAAAGATTGCTAATTCCAACTCTAGCTTATGGTCTGCATCCAGAAATAGCCAATGTGCGCTGAGACTCGTCTGCAATTTGCTAGCACGTATGTAGTTTTCTATTTCAATTCAACTTTCCAGGCCCTTTAAAAGGATTAGTTCTGTACACAACAAACATACAAAAAGCGTATCCCGCAACCACTCACAAACCAAATGAGGAGTTTAACAGGGTCATCCTCCTGTGAAACTAATAGCAATAAAAAAAACTGCCTAGCTTATGAACACACTGCCTGCCATATGCCAGCCTCCGCCTACACTTCCCTGCAGGCAATGCGCTCTTGTTAGAGACCCGTTTGGTACCCGCTGCCAACATATCACTGGCGGGAAGCTTCTGGTAAAGCACACATTCACGCAATACAATAGTCTGACACCTTCTTCGAGAGCCAGTCTCTTTTCATTCCAAATGTAGCAAATATGTCCCGATCCACAACAACAGAGGGAAGGCTCAGATTAAAGAGCATCTTTCACTTAATCTCTGCAGTGCTGCCATTATAGAAAGTCCTTACAAATCTCCAAGTCATCAAATGCTTCTCAAATCATGGGACAAGCCCCATCTAACACTGATAGAACACTGGGCACCACATGGCACGTGGATTCGGAGACCTACCAATACACATCTATATGCTTTTGGGATCTGTTCTCTGAAAGCTGGAGAGACCCGTCATCCATGGGGAAAAAACTCCTACCAGGCAGCTCTGTAAGATCACACATTCAGTTATGGTGTGAAAACTGAGAAATATGATTCTTATTTTTGTCTTTTCCGTTTCTTTTTTCTCTCTGTGGCTTGCTATTATTGGCAACATTTATACCTATATGTTGTTAAAAATCCTGTATTCATTTTTTTCTGTAAAATACCCCTTAACATTCCTACCAAGGACAATACATATTATACACACAAAACCACCAAAAAACAATACAAATTTACTGACATTCGGTATGTGATGTATGATATCGGTATACTGTATTGCACATGTCCAAAAGCCTTAATCAGGACATCCGAACTGAATATTTACAATTACTGTAGGTCTGCTTTTTGCTGTTAACATTACCTGTGTCGATTATATCACAAATAATAGTGTACTGTGCATAATTGCTAATTGCTTGGTTATGACATATTAAAATGGGAAAAGAACACAGGATTACTGACAGTTAAAGTATAAAAATTGTTTCTTATTCTACTAACCCAAATTAAAAGCCTGTTTGCTGTGTAAAAATGCCTTATGTTACCTGATGTGTGATTCAATTCCTTCCTCTAATTCGATTCTCTCCAACAATGGCACACCATTAAAATAGGTTGCACATACTTTATATAATTTTTGATATTTCTCAATAACCCCAACACTGTACATGTTCCATATTCTTAACTAAACCTTACCCTAGCCTTAACCCAAACCATTGTAGATTAAACTTATTTTTATTCCTATTTCTATTGTTTATGTCAGTTGTTGATAAACTTAAATTATAATGTAATGCAAGTTTTCCTAATTTCTCATTTTAGATTTGTTTTTACCACTACCATAAATGCATTACAAGATACAGTAGGTTTGGATAATGCATACAAATACTGTCTCTATAGTGTCACATACATAGTGTTTACATAAAGGACTTTCTGTCTGAAGGTATAAACTATATCAGATGTCAGTAGAATGTGCCATTGTCCTGATATTCTAGGGATTCTATCTCTGTAGTAGAGGATCTTGACAAGACAGCAGCTTAAATAATATAGGAGAATTTAAGCGAGGAGGAAGGGTTAGCAGTCTAATATGAAATGGCAAAGCCTGCTCCCATGCATCTGCAATTGGTGTATAGCCTTCATATTTATAGTTTGGCAACATTCCCGACATGACGTTGACTGTCGCTTTGAAAGGGAGCCTTCGGCGTGAGCTCAATGTGGATCCCGGAGAAACATCGAATGCCTAGCACTGCCGACTAAATAATTTCATTTAAACTCTCTGATGTGCAGGCAGAGAGGGGTGTAGAAAACAAAAGCATTTCCATGAGAGTTTGAATAGCTGTCAGCGTTAACAACATAATGAACGTTTTGTGGCTGTTTGACAAGTGCCTCATAGCTTGCGGGAGATATCTTTAATACTAAAATGACCGACCTAATTGATTTGAAATGTTAAAAGGCTTGTGTTAATCGAGAAGGGTTCTCAATGAAAACCTTGTGTGTATTGTTTATAGGTTCAGGTACATACAGTAATCCAACATTTAATATAAAATTAAAACGTATTCATTATCATTGTCATCTTTGTCTCTCTGCACTGGGCTGATATTGGGTGTAGCTATACTGCAAATTTTGTGAAATAAACACACTACCAATCTCAAATTACACATGTATAATTACTCAAGGGCTTTCAGAATAATAGCATGATAGAAGTGACGTACATCTGGGGGAACAAATAATAGTTATCTCTGCATTACTCACACACACCGATGTGAAGCAGTGCATCAGATTGGTGTATAAACAGCATTCAGCAACATTGACTATGTTTAAATGCAAAGAATATCTCACAAATACCACAAAAATAAGAATTATTGTCTATTGTTTATAGTCTATCACGACCATAATGTGCAGAAAAAAATCTAACTGGTTTCTAGAACATTGTGCTACTGGGTGCTAGAAAATGTATCATTCAGTTCAGAAAAGTTCACTAAACATAGAAAACTTTCTATCTTCAGTTTCTGAACAAACCCAATTTCTATTATTTTCAAGGCTACTGAACTGCTAACTTAAATCTGATCATTGGATCTGATCTTAATTGATTAACTAATCGTAATTAATTAGTTAATTTGAGTCATTTTCTTTATGGTGAATGTATTTACCTAATTTTTTATGCTGTTACTGTAGTAGATGGAGGCCATCATAAAGCTGTTTATTATCTAAATGCTTGCTGACCTTTCTAAGTTTCTAAAAAAAACACATCAGGAAGCCACAGGAAATAAAGCAGACACTCATTAGGCTGAGAGGCTGAGGGACTGAGGCATCAGACAGCAGCATTGGCAGAATAAATGGAAAGGTTGAAATGCTAAGTGTATACCAGGACCCTTAGGCCATCGTCCTGCCGACACTGCAAGACTACACCCAATTTACCCATCATGCTCTTTGTCCTGACTCGGGTTAATAAAATGCTAACCGTCTCAATATCCATGCTTTACACTTTGCTAACTACATCCCCTCTAGTTAAATTCTGGTCTTTTTCCTCCCTTTCTCCCATAGAAAGCAACTGTAACTCTCTTCTAGGCTCAATCAGGTGGATTGCTTATTAAGGCAAAGCTCTTGGGTCCCTTGCTAAATTGGGTACAGGACAGTCTCACCAGTGCGATAACTGAAGATTTATGTCAGAATTAGGTGTAAATAGTTGCCTTGGTAGTTCCCCTCCTTTAATTAAGCAAGCACATTTTATAGGCCTTCGTCATCTGTGATGACCAGTCCAGTGCCCTCTGTGGACCACAAGCTAGCTTACAAAGCAACTCAGTCATGTGTGGGACTTTTTCGCACCCACAACCAAGCCCCCATGATCGGTTAAGATCCACCCAGTCCTTGCTGCATTCGCTCTGAGAGCACTTTCCGATTAAATGAATGGACATTTTTAAGTGCCGTATCTAGTTCTTATTCAGTTCTTAATACATCCATGCCCACTTTATATGGCTAAATAAAGCTCTATCTAGCTTGCTATATTGCAATTTCCTGCTGTGATATTACTTCTGTCATTCTATAAATAATGCTAATAAAATAGTTAGCATAGAAAGTTAGAAGATACAGAAATATTTGTTAAATGTTTTTTACTACAGTAAGTAAGTAACAATAAAAAGCGCATAGTATAGGTGAGAGTGAAATATATTCAGTTATCATGTCAGATTATATACACTATTTACTGTATTTACATTATTTACTGCTGTGATTGCATATTATACTCCGTAATTAAATTATTCTATCAGAGTGCAATATCACCTCCAATATCATAGAACGTGTTACTTGTTTGTACATGTTTGACTACTTCTCCCATCTCTGTACACAGTTCTATTTTTGACGGTTCAAAAAGGAAAGGCCCATCTCCGAACTAACTTTACACATGGAGATGTGCAGCGGAAAAAAGCTATTAGATGGTTCATGAGGGGGTGCTTGGTGTACAGCATTCAGCATTCAATTTCCATCTCTGATAGCATTGCTATTGATTTGGAGTTTGACCTGCGCTCAGTGTGGGCCAGACACAACAGATCATAGGGTTTTGAAGCTGTCAATCAAGGTAATCCCGATACATCGCTGTCAAGGTGAGGCCTTTCGCCTCACGTTTCGCTTAAACAACACCAAAAAGAAAGAAGAGAAATGCCTCAAAGCCATCTGTGGTCTGAAGTAGGCCTGACCAACCTGTGGGAAAAAAACTTTCCTTCACTTCTGAGAATAAAAGTAGCTCCCCTTAGTTGGACCCATTAAGGCTTTACAGTTCCCTATGTCTCTAAAAGGAAAGTACATTCTAATCATTTGTTCACTCCCTGTTTTTGTTGATGATCCATTTTCGCTCGCTAGCTGGATTTGGTGACGCGCATCTTGCGGCCAGTCGGCCATTTAAAACGATCAATTTGTTTATCAATAGGATCCTTCCATTACTCGGGCAAAGTGACCCGGCTGTATATTTTCTGCCTCTGTTTGCAAATGGGCTTGTTTTTGACATCCTCGAAGCACACATGCTCATTAATCTTTTAGCCTGCCTCCACCTGCCCAAAAAGCGCACAGAAAAAAACACACCTATCACACCAAAGGCTGCTTTGAGCTGATGAGGAGAAAGGAGCTCTCCTAGTCAGTCTGCCAGACTCCTCCGACTTTGAGTTTCTCATCTCCTGCCGTGGACAGAAATGAAAGCCTCCATTCAAAATGCTTCCACCCATCACCCCAAAATTACATTACGAGTCTATGTCTAAATCCACAAAAACTGTCTAATGTTGTTTACTTTTAATTTCTTTGAATACACACAGTAAGCATCCCAAATCTTTCCATTGTTTCAGTCCAAATTACAAATGTATTCATTTGAAATATTTCTGTCTTTCTCTGCACCACTGTTGGGCGGAGCTGTGCTGGAATTTGGCATTGATGTATTACAAGAACTGGATACTTAAAAATGGCAGCAATTCATTTCATGGAAAAGTGCCCAAAAGCGTATCCGACGGAATACTTCTCCAGTATATTTTTAATGGTGTCCCACACTCAAATGAACTTGCATACTACAATAAAAAACAAAGAAATAAAGAAACAAACAATAATAAAGACATAATCAAAACAGAACAAACATAGTTTACAACACACTGTAATAAATTCAGTTTTTTTTTTAAAGTGTATTTACTGCGACCCAAAAACACCAAATTTCCTCCCAGCTCACTGTTTATATTTTGAAACACAACTGTGCACAAAGTGCTCCCAGTAGTGGGAGAGGGAAAAACGTCCTGTGAGGTTATTAGAGCTGCAGGGAAAGGACTAGAGAGGAAAACGAGCATTCTGGTGTTGTAGAGGCATGCACTATTTAAGTTTCAAACCCAAACAAGAGGAATTCCAGATATAAACCGAGAAAGGGTACCTTTTATATGATAACTTTTTATTTGCTGCTCGGTGTCTTTTAAGCTAACTCGCACACATTTGTGTGCACACAAAGACACACCCACACACAGAAATCCGATGGAGGTCACGGATCACAGATGCCTAGGCTCTACTAAAAACGGACACTGTGGGAAATTCTGCCATCACCTAGCTAATAGGCTTCTCTTGAGTTGCCTGGTAATTGTGTGTCTTTGTGTGCACATGCGGGAAAGTGCGACTGAGTTTGGAGTGCTGCGGAGAAGAGGGTTTTAAAATGTAGTGCTTGGTGGAAATACATGACATAATATAAAAATCCAAACTGTGAGACAAGATGATTTAAGATGAGAGACGTCCTCTCATGACCTTGTTGCGTATATAACTTTCAGCAACTCAGACGGTGCTGTTGTATTCTGGACAACAGAGGTGGTAGAATTTCAGCTGAATGTACTGACCTACCAAATGAAATGCTACAATGCTATTAGGTTAGGTTCAGGGCTGTCAGTGTTGGCATATGGTGATTATATTGTACATAGTTTTCATTATAGCTTAAACAGTCTAATGTAAGATGATAATATGTGTGGAATATACCCATTTCTGTCTAAAAGAACACAACTACATACTGTAGAAATGCCGCTAATGTCTGTCTATCTAGTCTTTTCCTGACCTAAAATAGTGACGATTGTTTAATGATTTTAATGATCATTCGGCCCTTTACAATTAAAATGTTTTAATGCATTGTAGTAAATGTTCATATTGTTTCTCAAACAATCTCCCATTTTTTGTCTATTCTCAAAACTCTCTTCTACAATTTGTGACACAGTCAGCAACAGCTGTATATTGATATAATATATATTGCAGGAAATTATTGTTTTTCCTTGCACTCAAGAAAGAGATTTCAGACAACAGTATCCGCTATAATGCCTTTGCTCAAGAACACTAGGGGATTCAATGGCCAACAATGGCCTTACTGATGAAGACACTCACCCTATTCTAAAAAGCCTATCAAGATTTTTTTTTCCAAATCACATTTTAATAATGTTACAATTTACTATGTTCAACTTAGATATTGAGTATTTATCTGACAGATTCATTCTCTCGTTTTTTTAAGACAAATTTACATTTCAGTGTAAAGATGTTTTTTTGTTAATATCCAAATGTAAAACATGGCAGTCATTCTTATACAAAATAAGATCTTCTGCCAATCAGTCACAGTGTTGCCTTTATGCCAAAATGGGAATGCGCAAAAACCCCAAATAACTTCAACAAGGTTTAACGAATGAAACCTGTTTCTACGTTATAACAGTGTTGGCTGGATTTAATGTGGAAGATGGACCAGATGTCTTATCATCATGGATTAATCAAAATATATACAGTACTTGTATTTATGATATGATTTGAATGTCCCTCAATATAAAACTTATGTTAGATGTTTGACTATTACCCAGATCAGGCTAGAAAAAAATATTTAATTAGATTTGTGCATTTTATCTGAAAGCAATGCATACAGCCCCTGTGTGATCTAATGAAATTGTTTGTTTTAATTTTTTTAATTAACCACATAAAAGGAACAAAATGCCCCTAAGCACAAATTAGGATCATGTATGATAAATACTATCAAATAACAAATGCAGTCCTTATGCTACAGAATCAAATGAGCAATTATGCAAAATAGGATAATTGCACTCTCTGTATCACTCTGGATAGCTCTCATAAGTCTGGAAACGAATATAAGAGGTGGGGGATATCACATCGGCTGTTGATATTCAAAACCCCTAGACTCAACAAAGATGGAACAAATCACAGAAATGAATCAGTTCTGCTTCAGTTCAACTTCTTCATGCCAAAGTACTTCATTTATTGCCACGTGAATATTTCCGGTGTCTATGTGTGAACTCTGTCTGGTAACAGCACACTTGTTTCTTAAGGAAATGTCTGTTGAGTGGAGACAAAGAGGAACTATGTGGGGGTAGGGGGTATTTAAGGGTCAGCGTTTGGGGGGTTTAGTGTAGTTTTTAATGCTTTGTGTGAGTCTGAAATCTCTAATCAGGATCAGCTTATATGGAGAGGTCCAATTTGTGCATTGCTATCCATAAATACTTTCGGAAACAGTGACTGTTGATTCTTGAATGGGGTCTGACTGGATGGGAATAGCGGTATGTCAGGACAACAAAAATACATATTACAAATGACATATTACAGTATACTGCAACATTTTGCTTGAAAAACAGCATAAATGCAAGCTATTTTACAGAAAACACATCATCTCTGCTCTACATTACCAGACCATCAGAGATTGAAGACTCAATTCAAGAAAAAAAATCAACATTGCATATCCAAACATGGCTGCCCTTACCTTCCTAAAGTTGTAATGTGAAATATGGCCACAGAGGGGTGTGGTGAGCAAAATATAGGTCCCCCAAAACTTGAAAAAACACTACATGTCGTGTATTGGTGGTACAGCTTCTGCTGAATGTAATTCCCTCTCAACAGAAGGATTTCATGGTGATATTTCTTGGGGGCAAAACGTTAGTTATGCTTAGGTATTATGCATGCATGCACTACATATTGAAATGCTCTGCCCACAATAGGAGGTTTAAAAATACATAAGAAATCCCACAATGTTACTATATTTGACACATTATGCTTTTAACCTGCAATGTCAGCATTGTCAGAAACACAAGGCTCTGTGTACTCTTCTCTGTGCAATAAATCCTATTGCATCATGCCAATGTATCGTACCATTGCTCTCATCGTAAGCTGAGCCCAACAAGTAAGACTCAACCATTAGTGGAATGTGGAATGACTCTAATGACCTCTCAATGGGGCTAAACTGGAGACAGCTTTTCATAATCCCATTTGTTTCCTCATTTAGATTTGATTGGCTATAAAATGCACAGGGCCTGGCGGGAATTGAGTTTCAGCGTTCCTCAGAATTTTCTTATTAGGAGTTGATACAGACATGAATTAAAGCTTGCACAGACACAGCAGCCAAACACACATGTACAGTACACACATTAATTAGAACAGGCAATTATGCAGCCATACTCGCATACACACACAAACACAAATTCGAACATGCCATTACATAGCCATAACCCAACATCACGATGGTGGTTTGATGTGCTTTGTGTATTTATCATAAGTCAGCAAATAATGGCTCTTCATTCCAGTAAGAAAAAATAAGAAAGAGCTTTCTTGACTCCCAGGGGTAATTTTAAAATGAATGCAAAATGGACCTAATGTGAGAACTTAATTTCCATATTAGAAGAATAGCTTATCTTTTAGAGTAGTTAATTGGTCGCAAATATAGAGCCTAAATGATGTCGTCAACTGGGACACGCCCCTTAGCATTTTAACCCCTAGCTCACATAGGTGAATCACTTCAGTCACCCAATTAAGGTATTTGTATAACTTGTAAAAATGTGACATATAACTTATGACATATAAAATATGGCTTGACATTTTGGTTTATGAGTTAATCGCTGCAGGATGATACAATCTTTGTACATTTTGAAATCTTAGATGAGTCACAATAAGCATATTGCTAATAAGAAGTGATGAGGTGCCAGCAGTGTGGGCAATGTAGTTCACAGCCTTCCGACCGTTAGCTTCTGAGACAACTTATCGATAGCTATATAACTATTGTGACTAAGGCTTTAAAATGTAAAAGGTGAAATCCTCCACCAGTGATTTACTCAAACCAGAGCTTATATTTTCAATTATAATTAGACAATGAGGTCATTTAGCAGACGCTTTTATCCAAAGCGACTTACAATTACATGATTCTATTACATGGAGCAGATAGGGGTTAGGCATCTTGCTCAAGGATGCTTACAGGTAGGCCAACTCTGGGGCTTGAACCCACGACCTTTCGGCTGGGAATCTAACACCTAGACCACTAGGGAGACATTAATGGGATTTCTAAGCTACAGTATGACCACTTAGAATCTCTATAGTGCCTCTCTTTCATGCTCTATTCAATAACCCAAATATTTCCGATTATGGGATCTGCACATGGTTTTAAAGACTTTCAAGAACTTTGAAGAAGTCATGCTCTGAAATCTCATATCATAACAATTGGATAAAATGTTTGTATTTGTGTCACTCTATCTTTGACCAGCAACCTGAATAACAACAGCAACCTGAGTGCCTCATTTTGCTCATATAAGCACAGTGCCCTGAAGTGTCTGCATCTTTCTCCCTCTCAAAAGACATCAGTGTCTGATACCGTCAACCCTCCAGGAAGCAGGAACAGTGCTCTGAAACACACCGGGTTGTATGATCACAAATCAATTACCAGAGAAATTATATTCTCAGATAACCCGGGCCCCTATGATAATTGCCACGAATCGGCACTGATCTAGTCGTACTTATGATGCAAACCGCTATTGGCAGTGGAGCAGTGTATTGACAGGCAGAGTAGCTGGAATATCAATGTTAATTGCCCCGATGCTGATTCGGAGTCGCGGGTAAACATAACACCGATAGCATGGAATAGGAGCGAATGGGAAGCCGTCAGGGTCGTATTTCACCGATGTTTGTGTGATTTGTGACCGGTTGGCTGAAGCAGAACAGAGATGCTAGCTCCAAGATGCTAAGTAGCAGGGTATGCTAACCACAGCTGCTTGAAATACTCACAAGGAGAGTTGGTGACGCAGAGTGTGAAGCGGCTTTAAGGGGAGGGGTAGAGAACAGTGTGAGCCCATGAGCTTTGTAGGGGGAGGAATCAAGAGAAATGCAAGCCACTCAGCACTGAGGTGTGATCCCAGAGGTTCAACCCAAACAGCAACATTTGCTGTAGCACTGAACGATAAATTCAGACATTAATGGAAGAGTGTCCCTTTAACTCCACTCTGCAAGCTCTGGAAATAGCACAGGCTGAGTAAAGCAGCGCTTATGAAAATGTTTCCAAACACATGAAGCTATGGTAATAGCTCATTCAGGACGACTTGCTTATACGTATTTAATTAGTTCAACTTTCCCACAATGTCACTCGATATCACTTCTAACAATGACAACTGTGTTCTGTGGAAACCAATCATGTCATAGCTCGCCAACCTCTGCTATCAAGTTTCATTCTGGCCTCTACAAAAGGGATATATTTATCTAGATAGAACACCACAACTTAATGTCATTACTAATTAAAACTGTGGCAGTGTGTAATGGTGTGTAAAGAGGTAGGATTTAATGTGTCGCATGTGCATTTGTATCCATGTGAGTGCGTGCACGACTGTAATATTTTGTAATATTGTGTGCATCCAAACAAAAAGGGTGGTGCAAATTTTGCTAAAAGATCCTCTCAACCAAAAGATTTAATAGCAATTGGAGACAAAAACTGCAAGTGTATACACTTCATATGGAAATACGCTTGAAATAAATACGGAAATACGGTTTAAAAATACTTAAATTTCATTACGATACCAGATCTTTTAAACTACCACTCCAAATTTAGCAACTTAATTTATCCAGAAAGTAACCATTGCTAGTGCCTCACTGCCAGCCAATGGACCCTTTTCACTGAGGTGTAACTCCTAACGTAAATTAAAGGTCCATTTCATTTAGGTATGCCAGTGCACCACCATTGACAATGTATGGGGTTCTTCACTAGTTTTGACTAATCTGGAGCACTTGTAGAACAAAATGGAATAGACCTAACTAACGTTAGAAGCTAAGTCTGTGTTTACCCTACTAGGACACCTTTGTGAAAAGGGTCTATGAGCAACACACACCAGGTTCAGAATCGGGGATCAATCAGAGGTCGCAGAAGCTCCCCGGAGGGAGAGGTGCAAAAGTGACCCCACTTTGACGTTGAACTCTCAGAAGAGGCCTCCCGTCATTCCCCGTCTCCTCTCGGCTAACCTTGGGAGCGAGCCGAACTCGAGGAGTCAGCGCTTTTCAAAAGTGCCTGGGCGATGTTGGGCCTGAATAATGTGTCCTATGAATAAAACACATTAGCTACCAAACATAGTGAATAATTCACCTTTCAGATGCCACACACACACACATGCACGCTCCCTACACCCTAAGCAGGAGATATTAGGTCTTGAGGGCTCCATATGTGTTGCTCATAGTCCTCAAATCTCTTTCTTTCCCTCTTGTACTTCGCCATCTTACTTTCCTCCTCATTCTCTCTTTTTTTGCTCTTTTCGAACACCTGGCTGTCGTGTATTTTCTTACTCTTTCTCTCTCTCTCTCTCTCTCTCTCAGCTGACTTTCTGCTGATGGCGACTGTCTATTTATAATCCTCAAGTAACTACTTTTCCTGGAACATCTCACTATTTATCTAAAGAGCTCATGAACTGTAGAGTGCATTTGTTCAGAGAGAATCTTTGATGGCTTGGAACGGTATGCCGGCCCAAAATGGATTCATCATTTAGCGTTTACGCCGAGGCCACCAGCTGTGACTTTCAAAGTTTAAAAAAACACCCAAATTAGTAGGAGGGCAATTTGCTAATTAAATGTGACCTGGTATGCCTCCTTGTTGCGTGCCAGTAAGTTGCCCCCCCCCCCCCCCGACGTATTTTGCAAAGCTACAGTTCGGTGGAAGTTGAGTGAGAGCAAAAAACCCCAATGTGCAGTATGCTTGTGCAATATCTCATCATTTTGTTAACATTATAATATCTACAGTATATTAGGCAAAACATTTGTCCAAAAGCAGCCCTTCACATCATTACTTACTTATCAAATGCTATAAATCACATACCACAGGTATGCACAGCCCGGAATTATTTTAGAAAATGTGTAGCTTTAAGTGTCCAACAATCAAACAATCCAACCGTTAATACTGGTGGTTAATAGCAAACTGCAGTCTACAAAGCAGACACTGACTGTGTGTATTTGTGTGCGTTCTGGGCCGATATGTGGGCATATTGTATTTTATTGAGAGAACAATGCTGCTGCAAAAGGTTTTGCTCAGAAACCTGCTTCCATTAATCTATTTAGTACATGCCAAGGTTATTACCATTAACAAAAACTAACGAAATAACGAAAACTGAATACAAATAAATGATAAATAACTGAAAGTGTATTTGAGTTTGCAAAACTAACTAAATTATAGAGAAAACGTCTTTAGTTTTCGTCATTGTCAATTTATTTCATACATAAGCCCAGTATTTTGGGTGAATATGAAATGTATCTTCCAATTTCTTAGCTCTGCCTAAGAAATAATAAAAACTTAACAGCATTATCAAAAGAATTTTCAAATAATAAAAAATTAACTAAACTTTTAAACCCACTTTTAAAAACTAATTAAACCTAAACTGAAATTGAAAAAAAAGAGCCAAAATAAAAACTAAAGAAAATGCAAAATTATAATAACCCTGGTACATTCCCTATGGCTGCGCATAAACTCCCCGCCCCTTTGGCCATGATTCGTTTTAGGTTTTACCTCCCCCTCTGCACAAGATTTTGATACATTGCCGGTTCTTAGGGTAAAGCTTAGGGTAAAACAAATAACTGTACTCAAGACAGCATTGTACTGTATACTGACATGATATCACAATATGATAATATATATTTAAACAAAGCGACGCTTTATCTAACAACTTTTTAGATAGTAGGTAACAAAAACAAGATAACAATTTAAAGAGTGGATCATTTTGTCCGTTTTTTTGTCATGACACCTCTCAAACCTGCCAGCATTTGTGTGCCAATGTGTTTGCAAACTCACCAGTGCACAGTAGGTCTCCGGGGGGTCTCCACAGGTAATGTTGGGGGGATCCAATGTCACCTTCAGGTATTTGGTCATATCTGCCTCCTCTGGCTGGCATGCCATATAGTCCCAAGTCAGGCCCTCGTCGGTGTACACCTGTGATTTACAAACGTCGTAGTGCCCCCAGGCTGCTGGGTGCATAGCCGCCTGGCAAACAGCCACCCACAACGCCTGCAACATCAATGCCAACCCGAAACGCATGACTGGTCGACGCTCACAGCTCCCGCTCGGCGGAAGTCCAAATCTCTTTAGAAACTTGTATGACAGACGGAGTCTCCGTTTGTTTGGTTATTTAGTTCACCCAAAGTTTGTTCCCTTGCTAGAAAATATAGCAAGTTTATAAGATTATCCGACTATTAGCCACAGAAGCATCGAGCAGCATTTTAGCTGGGAGCATAGAGGAAAGTTGAGGAAGTAAATCGTTGTTGTCTTTTTTTGTCTGTCCGTTTCCCGTGGCCTTCTCGTGGCCTTTTTTTTCTTCCTCAAGCGGTTGTTGGCTTCAAGGGGGCAGCTGGGTCACCGGTCCATTCAGAAGAGATGAAGAACTGCAGGAGGCGGTGGTAGAGAAGGAATGACAAAGAGGAGAAGGAGTAAGAAAGGAGGATAGGCCTATGTGAGAAATGAGCCTTCCACTGCAGAAGAGATAGCCCTCTTGACACGCTGATAGCAGGATGAGTGACAGGTTTCCCTCAGCTGGGCTGGCTGTCAGTCATGGTCTCGTTGCCTCTTGGCGTCCTGGCACTGGGGAGATACAGGGGGGAGACAAAGCGGAGGTGAATGAAACCCGCCAGGGGAATACAATTTGACAGAGAAAACATTAGCCAGCGTGGAAGCACGTGTGAAAAGTGTGTATTTGAGTGTGCTAATGCTAGTGCTAGCTTGAACGGAGGCTAACAAGGTGCCAGGTCGGCGCGTGCTGTCCATCAAAACAGAGAGATTGAGTAACCGGGGGCCATGGAGGTAAATTGGATCCTACTGCTTTCACACCAAGCCCTCACCCGCACTCAGCCATATACACACACAGACACACACGCACACCACCTTGTACACTTACTTAAAGAAACACCCACATGCACACAGATACATAAAAATGTACTGTAAAGGCAACCAAATTCCTATATGATAGGAACATTCAGTAACCCAAATCTAGAGAAAAAAAAGAGAGCTTGCCTACAGGACAGATAAGATGCTTTTTTCCCATCTCATTTCTCAATATTCTATGACTAAAAATGGTAATTTCTAGTAGACATGATATCAAAGATTTATATAATGCATGTCAAACTAATGACATCGTATTGTTATTAGTTATCATCAATAGGGCCTTTATATATTTTTTTAATAATATTTTAGGCTGTTCTATTTCTAATTCTAATTACAAAAATGCCATGAATGGGCAATGCGCTGAACTATTATAATATTATAGAATTATCTGAATCAGTTATAAATATCAGTGAAATAGACACTATGACTGGGGACTTAAATTGGGAAGCATATACAATCTTTCAAGAATTTACAAGTAAACATTTGCCTAGTTAATTCAGCCCAAGGTATGTTTGGGGACATTTCACAATATTGTTACATAACAAAAGAAAATGAATCACAGTTATTATCTGGCACTGTGAATGCTTGGATTTTAAGTGGGCAGAAAGCAATAACATGATGTCAAATGCCGGTTGTGTAATGTCATGTATAGTCTTTACTAAGCTTACAATCCAAGACAGAGGTTGTCAGTTCCCAATCAACTTCCATCATCCCAAAATAACTTTTTTTAATTTGATGAAAAATCCGATTTTGACAAGAAATATCCATTAAAACGTTAAAAAGTAAAATCCATTAAAAAGCTGGCACATAACACAGGCCAGGAAGCCTGCCTGTTGAGATTTCTGAGAAGGAGTCACGTTCAACACAAAATGTGTCTGTCTGCCAACAATTTAGAGCTGTTGCCTTTCTTCGTGGGCTACATGTCAGACTGAATATTGTCTTGACATTGTCATTTTGAAAGTGATATGGTCTCAATTACAATGGGGTCATTTTAACAGAAGTTTTTATTCACAGTACAATTACTATTAAGGAGACATCCTGGTCAAGGATGCTAACAGGAAGGTTGAGGTTGAGCATGTTGACCTTTCAGCTGGGAGTCAACATTCTCCTGTCTCCTCACCTCCAAGGTCTTGCATGACCACAAGTGGAGCTTGTGTTACAGCTTCCCTGCTGTAACTTCACATCTCTCCAATAGACTGTGTAAGATGCAGCCCAGCCAACGCATTGGTAAACATGGTGATACCTTGGTAAACAATACTGTACCTACAATTCATTTGAATCTCAAGCTCATGTCAGTGTACATAGTTTTTATGCATACTGTATTTAAGATCATATAGCATTTTTATGTTTATACATTTTTTGGGGTTTGACCTTTTGACAAAACCACAAATGTCCACCCCAGCTCACTGTTTATGTTTGCAACACAACTGTGCTTGAAAGTGCTCAGTAGCTGTAGAGGAAAGGTGCTTCTTTCCCTGAGTTACCACATTTTTGTAATGCTGGTTTCAACCACAAGTCAAAATGTGGCACCTTAAACCAGTTTGGTGCATATTCCGGGAAACCACTGTGCCAGGACACAAGCTGTTCTATTCTTCCCTATCTTAGTATTCAGAAGCAAGGCCGTCTGTCAGGCCGCTGGTTCGCTGAGCTCCCAAATAGAGACGTGGAGAATGTCTCCTGTCCCCCAACAGCAGTCTACGGGAAGGTGATTGATGGGGGCTCCAGCCAACAGTTGGAGCGAGGGGAGGGATGGAGCGGTAGGTAGACATTTTAGTGCTCCTTAATCAGTCTGACGAGTCAATGTGGGTCTGCTGACCCAACACACCCCACACTCCTTAGTGATCAATTAGACCTTGAGTAGCCACAGGCAAACTGCATCAGTCTAATCATCTGGAACGTACTTGTTCATCACTCTGTTATCACAAAGTGCTATCCTCTCAATTTTTCAGTTATAGCATTAGATTTTAGTGCAGGTTGTTTGAACACTTATTGTGATAATAAACTAGGTAGTGGTGATTAGTTAGTAGTTAGTGTTTCAATTGAAAAATGAAATATATTTTAAACTTATTTTTCAGACTGAGGTAAATTCAGAATACATGCTGCCACCGACAACTTTCTACTTACTGTACAAGCTTTTGAGAATCAGTTTAACTGGGTGGTGGAAAAACACTGGTTCGTCCAATAGTGTGACTAAAGGATTATTTCATCTCAAATGTCAGCGTGTGGGTTTATATTGAAGAAAGGAAGCTGAAGATTCAAGGTTCAATATCCCTATAATTATGCCAATATGATAAAAGGCAATTTGTCTGTTAGTTGATGATTTGATGTGAGAAAATAAACACCCACTGACAGTGGGAAGTTGTTGTGGAGACTTTTACTCAAAATCTGCAAAATGCCAGATCTGCAGAATGTAATATGTCTATTCCTATGTCCATCTTCATTGGATGCATAGAGTTTTGCCGTATACATTATAACTGGAGGATTCCCCATAAATGGACTCATCAAAATGAACCTGTCATTACTCTTTTCTATTTCCTACACAGCGATTTTCATTGGAAAATCTGTAGGCTCCAAAAATATCCCCATTACACAAATGTAACGGGTCCCTTTTGAGTATAAACTCCATTAAGGAATCATTTACCCCCCTTATTGTTAAGAAAGTACCATTCACTTACCACCATTATTCACACATACAACTGGACTGTGGAATGAAGTCTTCATGGACGCAAGAAAAAAATACATTGTAAAACCAGAACAGAGCAGATAAGAGTTATGGTGTGCTTGAAAAGATGTGTTGGGGGCAGGGGGGACTGGTCCAGGTTGGACACGAGGCCCTGCCACTGTAACATAAGAATGTCATTTGGGAAGATGTCAGCAGGTGCAAAAGCAGGCAATTATCCGGAGGAACTTTTGGCACCAAGCACGCTTTCCCCATTACGGTACATAATATTACCAGGAAAGGAGGGGCGACGAATATCTGTGTGTGTGTGTGTGTGTGTGAGAGTGAGATACCTCCACAAAAGCGAGCCCCGACTTGTCAGTAATGATATCGAGGCTTCGATAAGAAGCATTAGAGATCACAAGAGTGTGGTCATTATCACTCTCTACGCTCGTGGACACCATGGATTCCTCTCATTACTGCACACTTACAATCCACCATCGCCCCAAATAGGAGAGAAGAGACAACACGAGAGAGAGAGAGAGGGAGAGAGAGAGAGAGGAGAACAGATGGGCAGAACGTGGTGTGCATTTTAAGTAAGACCGGGGCTATCTGGGGCAGGTCGCCTCCCCTACTATCGATCAGGGCTCCAGCGGTGGACACCGGAGAAGTGTTACTTGCAGGAAGTCTGAGGTGCTTCAGTTTACCGCGATAGTGCTATATATATGTGCAGCGTCAGCATAGAGAGATGTAAACATTTACAGTTATAGCAGGGAGGCCGTGCTGTCTGACATGGGTGGTCATGGGATTTCGCGGAAATGCACCTGCTAGAAATGAAACGGCGGTCTGGTAAAAGATTTCTCACCAGTTCCCAGTGTGAAATTCCGGTGCTAAATTGAGGTATAGCCCTTGCAGTCTAAGGAAAGGCATGGATGGAATATTCTTGGTGGAATTCCTGATCATTGATAAACCTATTTTAATAGCATAACATATTAACCAACCCCCGCCACCCCCCTCCTCTACAAACTGCAAACGAGGGTTCAAGAAACACCCACCTTCCTGTCAGCCTCGATTGCATTCTGAGGGCCAGTGAAGCGTTGCTGAGTGTACTTAGGTTGTGGGGGGAATGGCAGATAACAAATGTTTACATCCATGAGTCACAACAGAAAGGAGGGAATGACCATGCCGAGCACTGGCTTCGCATTTCTCCCGCTCTTCCTCTAACTTGTGCCTTTCACACTCTTCAAAGCTGCCGTCATCTGAACGCCATGTTCCTTCATCTAGCATCCTTCATCTCGCCTGGATTAATTTCCCTCCTGTTGTCAATCTGTCTTTTGCTAAAAGGCGAAACAATCACACTGTATAGACACAGAATGTGCTTGCGACAGCATGATGATAGATTGAAGGCTAGAGAGATAGATAAAGAAATCCATTCATATCTTCATATCATGTTCACAATAACACGAGGTACTGAACAGACGGAGCGCCAAAAATCAGTTTAGTGACTCAGGTGTGGCTGGACCGTCAAGGGCAAAGCGAAAGTGGAGGCTCAGGTCACGGTTTCTTAAACATACCACAACAGCCACTAACCATAGCAACCACAAACTTCCTCCCATCCCAATATTCGGACGTGACTGCTCCGAGTCAGGTGTCTGGGCCTCTCTCCACATACATTCAGACCTTTCCCTCACTCTCTTGTCTTCACCTCAACACCCCCCCCCCCCTCCTCCCCCCACCACCACCACCGCGACGTACACAGAGAAACGACACAGCCGGGATAGGACGGGGAGGAGAACGCCTCTCTCTCTCTGCCTCTCCACTCCCCCTTGCCACCAAGCATGCTTCTCTTTGGAACATTTGAACACCCCATGCATTATTAAAGACACTTTTCCTAAAAGGCTGCTAGCACATTAGTCAATGACCGCAGTGACATCCCCGGATACTTAAAATCTCCACTTTGAGGCTAAAGGATCTGCTCGCCCAGGTACAGCTGAGGTGGATGCTAGAAGGTGAAGCTAGAGTAGTGAAGTACTGAAGAGGCTTAAAGCAACAATTGCTGCATGCCACACAGAGGTTAACCGGAGAAAGGCTACCTACATGGACCTAGCATTGTCATAGAATGGCCTGTCAATCAATTCAAGGGCTGCCAGCTTCAACCACAAATGCTTTTTCAATATTTGGAAGGTTAGAAAATTCAATATTGGGACTTTGAATGATGTGAAAAATGCATCTTTTAACAGCCTAGATGTTAGGATGTTAAATCCAAACTCTTGAAATAAAATGATTTAGGATTTATTATAGACCATATTTCTGCCTCATATTAGTTTGAGGGCATGTGGAAAATAAATATACTAAAAGCAGGTTAGGGATTGTGGATATTTTATTTAATTTATCAAAAATGTTGTAGTACTATATTAATTCAAAATGCAGAGAAACTTATATTATGTAATATACGTATAATGTACGGTACAGTTGCAATATATTTTGGAATGCATATAGTCATTTGCGAAGATTATTCAATAAAACCAAGATTTGTAAATGATTATTCAATAAAACTAAGATTTGTAAATGAGATGCAGAAGACCCATAATTATGTTTTTATGATCACATAATACAAGTATGCCTATAAATTTGAGCAACTGTTCTACTATAATTGTACTCAAAGATAAAAAATGGAAGAATCAATTCCAGAAGGGGGCGCCTTAAAAAAAACACTTTAACGAGAAAATTCAACGAGTAACTAATTAAAGTTTTTGACTGCACTTAAGGATTGAGAAATTACCCATATTTTTGTTACCACTAAAACTGCCTTTATATATTTCTGTATATTTTAAGGGGAGGGGTTGGGTGCATGGTTGAAACAATTATAAAACAATTATAAACACATTTATTCATTAAGTTTGAATAAAGGCTATCCAAAGACTAGCGGGTGCGGTAGGATTATTGATAACGTATAGGTATACACGTACACAAACACAAGCAAATTGAAAAACAAAAACTAAAAAAAAAACTTACATTTCTTGACTCTCCTTTCGATTCCCAGACTGCGGGTCCGTCCAGCTACTTTATAAACCAGTTCAACAAGTTCGGAAAACGAAAAAGAGCGCGCGGATCCCCTTTTATGCGCTAGGCGTTCTTTGCTTGACAGTTTTTACTGTGCGCTCCCTTAGAGCTTCACCTTCTTAAAAGTTGATGACCCACCAGTTTAAAGGACACAAATGACTGTCCGACCGGGCGATCGAGCGGCTCCCCCTTATGCGCGTCAATCTCGGCAAAATCGCTGCGCGCACCATCTCTCGTCTCGTCTATCGGGGGACAGGAGGTGGGTGGGTGGGTGTGTGGTGTAGTCGGGGATTGAAACGATCAAAAGAGATTTCTACCACTTTTAAAACAAATGACTAATCTCCGTCCAGAGGGCTCGCTCAGCAACATTCTGGGCATCGCGTTGTGGGGGTGGGGGTAAATGGAAAGATTTTGACAAGGAGCTTTGACGCCAAAGTGTCAATCATTCCCTCACGTGCCATTCCATCGGAGGCACTCAACACAAAAAACTGCGTCCACACAGTTCCGCTTAAGACCACAGACACACACGCACACACGGGAGGAAACAAACTTTTACCCCCGCGCGGCTTTTGCGAGAAATTGTGAAGTTTAGAATTCCTTCTCGTATCCCGCCAGATGGTTTAAGAGTCAGTCCCTGGTCGCCGTCTCTCCTTCTCTCCCTCTCTTTCTGTTATGAATAGGCTTCAGGCACACAGAGAAATATGAATTACTCAAATTGTAGCTCAAGCTATAGGCTTGAGCTTGAGCGGGGAATATATTCTCCTCTTCCTCTTCCTCCGTGTCACGCGATTTTCTGCCGCCTGATTCCCTACCGCGCCCAGGCGCACGGAGCGAAGCGAAGCACCCACAGAAGATATGTTTCCACCTTATTCTTCCGCGCACCTTGCGTATGGCTTTATCCTTCCCCCTTTTCCTCTGTCGCGGGACTCGCCACGAACTCCGGTGGGTAGGGGTGGTGGTGGGGTGTGCGTGAGGGAGGAGGTGAAATAGTTGAACTCAGAGAAACATTCCCGCGGCCACTGTCCTCCCCGCTCCTTCCACTCAAGGCGAGGCGGTTTGCGCAGGAGATAGCGGAACAGCGATCTTAGCCAAATGTTCGTTAATGTAATGATTGCAATCCGACTGTCCGCCTCAATAACCCACACGCACGCCGCAGGGTCCTAGAGCGACGAATTAATTGGCCTTTACGCAATTATAGGTTCAACTCTGGAGGCCGTTTGCGTTATGTGGGATGAATGAGCCGGAGACCCCAAAACGACGTTTGGTTAGTAAAAGCCCGGCTGAAACACACACACACACACGCTAACGGTCTAGCTTGCTAAAAGGTTGTGTCCCCCCCCGCCCCCATTTTAGGGCAATTATATCATATTAATTATACATACATACATACATACATACATACATACATACATACATACATACACTAATCCCACCTCTTGAATTCCTCCATCTAATCAGAGATAGCAGCATGGAAGGGCTGTTATACCCAGCCACAACCACCCAGGGCGACACATGTCATCAAGCAGTAAGTAAACAGAGAGGGGACATCTGAGGGGATCCTAAGCAGGCTCATTAAGCTGTTTACCTCTTTTTGCTTTGTTAACTTCATGCCATCGAACCTATAATAGGAGGAAAACACACATTGTGTCTGCGTATGTGCCTCCTGTTGAGATCACTATGATAATGTTTCAGTTTCCCCAGAGGGCCACTGCTGTCCACACTCCTGTAATGTCCTAATTTAGGAAACGTGCTACTGGAAATGGATGCCATATCAAATAAAGCACATTCTCTTACAATGTTTCTAAAGTACAGTCTACTAGCTACTAGCGATAGAAAATGGATTTAGCCCCATCCATGGAGTGGGTCTAATCAATAGTCTGTCAGTTGACATTATAGAAGCAGGTAAAAAGTAAAAGCCTCCTATTGATTTTGCACTATTCAAAGGTGGGGCCTTCTCAGAGCACTGTGTAATATAACTTGTGATTGTCATGCATACATTAAAAAGGGTTGCTATTTGGTTAATAGATTATTGATTATAATGCAGTTTAATGTATGCTGGTTGTTGACTCAAGTTATAATACTCATACTCAAGCTTCACGTTTGTATTATCTTGTGCATGTTGGACAACAAACATTTTGATTATATTGTATTTAAACCAGTAACAGGCAGTGGCATCCTACCAGCTAGGTGACACAAGATGTTAACTGATGTTAACTGTCTCTGTAACATCGACCCCTCCTGTTGGATCTCGCTTCTCTCTGTATCTGTGTGTCTGTGTCTCGTTCCGTCTGCACCTCAACCCAACCACCGCATCACAGTCTCCTTTTGAGTTTGACTTGTGGCATTCATGTTCACAGTATTCACATGGACTAGAACAATTGGCCAAAAAACCCTGCAGAAGGTCTCAATGGGAAAGATCACTGGCCAGTAATACTTGTTCAATAAAGCAAGATTACAGTATGGATCTTGCAGATGTGACTTTAGCAGGGAATTTTACAATCATACATAGGTCATTTTGGCAGACACTTTTATCCAAAAAAGGCTTACAATTACATGGAGCAAATAGGGTTTAGGCATCTTGCTCAAGGATGCTTACAGGTAGGAGGGTGGGAGTCTAACACCTAGACCACTACACTATCCTGCCCCTGCTATCAGTCAAGTTTTACTTGACTGACTTGACTTACTTTAATTGTGATTTAGTTATAGTTGTTCCTGTTCCATTTAAAATGTCTACGTTAAAACTTAACAAATGCATTTTGAACCAGACACTCACATTTTGAGATATTTCTTAATTCTCAGACCCCTCTGTTTAGTGATACTGAAGATCTAAAACAGCTTGCCAGCTCAAGAAATATCCTTGCATCTCTCATTATACATTTATATGATCACAGGTGCAGGTCTTTTTAAACTTCATGTCTCACAGAAAAATTTACCGACTTTCTTTCAAAAGTTTTCCCTATTCTAGCTGCTCTTAATCTCCTAAATGTGTAGCTTCTCGGATCTTGCTTCAAAGGGAAGTGAGTTGTACGAATTAATGCTTCACTTGTCCCATTCACTGTTAATGGCATTTCCCTGTAAGTGTTCTTGTGGAACGGATTTCTGCTTCGCTTGGGCCATAGTGGGTGACGCCATTAAGTGGCAGTGTGGCTGGTGGTGTAGGGCTTTGTACCGTCTCTTCACTCGCTCCACTTGCCCTAGAATGCTGTGTCTGTGGGGTTTTATAGGACATACTCCCCTTGCCTAAGTAAAATGTTTAGACATAGAGGATCTGCGGCTTGAAGCCTTGTGTGTGTGTGTGGGGTTGTGGACAAAGTGAGCTGTGAATGTGCAGGCACAGTGTTAACATCTGCACATGAATTATTCAAAATATATATATGAGGATTTCTTCATCAAGCGCAACGTGCATATGTGGGTGTGGCTTCTCTTACATTGAGCATCATCGAAAGCAGCTTTAAACTCTGTTAATAATGGAACTACTTGGTAACAATTACAGGCTGCTAATTAGTCATTGTTGGAAATGAGTAATTTACTGGGAGCTTTATGAAATGTAAGTATCGCCCGGTAATTAACTAAAAATTAGCCAGCATACAAGTAATATATTCAAATAATATAAAATAACTCCTACAGTATCAGATGAGCAGCAGGGGTGTCCAGTCACAGTCATATCCAGCACTAAGATACAGGCATGTGATTGTTTATTCTCTGTGTACCTACTAGTTAATTACGATGTATTTGGACTGCCAAATCATAGTTTTGCCTGTATATTACACACATATTGCTATGCAACGAACGGATTGTAATTTAAGCATTACCAACTCATATTGGTGATGTTTGTCCAAATATGTCCTATATCACAGTGTATGTCAGTATTGAATTCCAATGGGCTATGAGGTGACATTTATTCATGTTACACACAGCTCACCACAGAGCTTTTTTTCACACCACTGGAACATACATGAATGAACAATTAAATCTTGTGGAGTCGTGCAGAACCTTTGCAATAGTGATTCCTCATAATTAGCTTCACATCAAATGGCTTGTAGCTTTAGCATACTACAAATAATAGCATTGGCTCACAGTTACAGCCCAAGGTAATTGACTAAAATGGGTTTGATTGGAGACCGGTCCAATTAGAAATATTGTGAATGGAAGAGAATATTGAATATTGAGACAAAATATTCTTAATGCTGAATGTATCAGGAAAATATTATAATGTTGACACAATGCAGAACACATACAATTTTCAACAAACCTACAAGATATAAGACACAGGATATTTTTTTGTGTGTATCTAAATCACATCACTGATATTTAGGTATTACGTCTAGTTAATACTAAGGCGTTTTAATTTCACACTCAGTCTTGCTTTAACTAAATAGATTTTCAACATTTCACAGCCGGGTCATACAGCAGTGCAAATTTTCTCTCTCTCTCTCTCTCTCTCTCTCTCTCTCTCTCTCTCTCTCTCTCTCTCTCTCTCTGGTTCTCTCTCTTTCATCCATCCATTTTTCATGGCTTGTTCTGGCATCATTGTCTTGATATATGAACAAATACTTCATTAATATGCACAATGTGCTCTTCGGAAACAATACATATATTGTAATTAGTCTATATCAATGCTCCATTAGTATTCAATGTAAGAGATGGGTGTGGACAAAAAGCATGTCAGTAATATTATAATATATAATACAGACATACTTTTTTTTGGTATTCTGTTAACAGCATCAGTCATCCTCACCACTAAAGGACTTCCATGGTTTCCAAGGGGACTGTTCTATAATTCAATGGTATTGGCAGGAAAACTATCTGGACAGACCTGCCAGACTTAACATCATATAATATCTGTTTTCTAGGGCAGCGGTTCCCACAGTGGGGCTCGGGACCTCCCAGGGGGTCGCGAGACACCGAGGGAGGGTCGCAAGATGATTTTGAGAAATCAAATAACATTTAAAAACTGAGAAGTTTGTGAACCCCTGTTCTAGGGCAAAAACACATATGTGCACTACGTAGCTGCCACCTGCATATAGCACATACAGTATATGGGTAGTATACACCCTCGCTCTACATGCTCACATTGTAGTAAATGAGCACATTTACTTGCTCAGATACAGACAAAAACCCTCATAAAAACATACTGCTTTCAGATTTAACTATGCTCTACTGTAACATGATTTATATTATGGCAAAACGCCTTGCTAATATATATGTACATGTTAACCATGTATGGATGCATACTGTAATATTCTATAGGTATACAGTAGTAATTGTTTTTACAGTTACACTACAGTATGTTTTTCATAGCTTACATGCTGTATACAAAGTAAATGTAAACAATGTCCCATATTCCACCAGCCTCTCTTTTTTACATGAAGACGTCGAGGGATTTGTGTGTTTGCGTGTGTCCATATAAGAATGCCCGTAGTTGTGACAGTGCTTGTGAATTATAAAGAATGAGAAAATTATGCGGAGACAAAAAAGGCTGGGAGTCTGATGCAAAAAATCATCAACTGACAATCCCTTGATGCACGCATCAAGAAGCAGCAAAACCCTCCTCCTCCGAATCCTGTTCCCCATATAGATGAGGGGAGGTTATGGGACTTCAAACAGAGCTCTGACTCAACCCTGCTCCCACAAAGACTAATTCTCAAAGTCTGATCTCTGCATCTCAGTTCTCAAAGTCTCATCTCTGCATCTCAGTTCTTGGTCTTCATTGCTCAAAGGTCTCCATTGCTCAAATATCGGCAATCCTCAAAATCTCCACTTGATTTAAATTTTCACAATCCATTAACAGTTCTCAAGGTCTACACACATACTCAATTCTCAAAGTCTGATCGCTGCATCTCAGTTCTCAAATGGCTTCAATAAGCACCTGCTTGGACCCAGTTTATTGCCTCTTGCGGCTATATTGTTTTTCTTATTTTTGCTTTCTCGCTCTCCACATATACTGCTGAATAGTCCAGAGTTTCATAGAGTGAATATTATATTATCTAACAGTGGGGAGCAGTATTCAGCAGTTCCAATGCAGATCTTAGCGGGTCAGAAAGACTAGACTAGAAGAGAACTGATCATTTAACTTCATGAAGATCTGAAGATCACCTAAAATAGGCTACTACTCACATATGCAAACACACACACACACACACACACACACAGACACAAACACACACACACACACACACACACACACACACACACACACACA
>JAOEHI010017909.1:0-28956 GCA_025447815.1 Percopsis transmontana
CGTGATATAATCGTATCGTGACCCTTGTATCGTGATATGTATCGTATCGTAAAGTCCTTGCCAATACCCAGCCCTATTTTATACGCAGGTGTGTCTCAAACTTGAACAGAGCTGGGCTGGGTGTGTGGTTCTAGGAAGATATAACACAAACAAGGAGCATACCTTTTAATACAACTAACGCTACGGTCGCCATCACAGGCTGGTATTCCTCACTGGTTTACTGGTGCCATGTGACAGTGTTTGCCAGGCCAAGAATGTTTTAACAAGCGTGCCGACATTTTGTTACAGCAACAACAAAATACAATTGGCTTGTCTGTGTGACAGCAATTGAAGACCCACACAACTTGATTATGTAGCTTAATAGGATTTTGTAAGGGATTTTGACCAATATATTCCAATTACAATATATGATTTTGTATTAACAGGCTGCCAGTGTGATGCAGAACCAACAAGTGCAGCAGCTGTGAGTGTCAGCTGCGATTTTTTAAAATTTTGCAATTATTTTTGCTTTTTTCTGTGCTTATTGACCCTGCCCAAATTCCTTTTTGTATCTCTGTGTTGCCAGAATGTCAGGAATGATGTCAAACGCAGTTGGGGGACCCGCTGCTGGTGTTGGGGGAATGTCGGACATCTCAAGCCTGATCGAAGCGTATGCAATGTGCAATTACTGGCTTGTAGTGACAACATATTGCATTTGTATATTTACTGCTGATTCAAGCTCGGCATCACATCATCAAGAAAACACCAGTTTGCTGGCAGTAGAATGCAGTTCGGTGGGTAATAAATACTATGTGGTCTCTTGTGGTCAGAGGACAACAGTTTGCCCAGCAGATCCAGCAGCAGAATCCTGAGTTGATAGAACAGCTGAGGAACCACATCCGGAGCCGTTCTTTCAGTGGCAGCGCTGAGGAGCATTCGTGATCTACACAGGTCTTTACATCATCAGGCTATAATACAGTGGTCAAGGAGCCAAAATTTCACATTCATTCAAACATTCAGCTTCGAAAGCCACCTAAATATAAGTCACACAGTGTAGGTAAAGCAAACAAAAAGTATCATAATCATCATCAATCATCAAATTCTGCTGTGGCTAGACCAATTTAGACTCACTTTAAGTCAAACATTGGACATGAATGAATGAATCTTCTTTTAATGACATACAATAGCATTAACCTTCTCTCCTAATTTCAGGTTGACTTTTACCAGAGGAAGTACAACCATATGACGTGATTACAATCTCTACACCCATTTGTACAACTCAATTCACCGGCATAGCTGGAATGAAGATGCAAAGATGGGGTTGAATGCACTTTACTGTGACCGGGGCTAACTGCAAAACGCACGGTAAACTCTACACAATTTGAGAGAGTATAGGAAAACTTATAACATACTGACACAGCAAGTAAATTAGATCTTAATAGCTGTTCCATTCCAAAAGTTTTGTTATATATTTCTGAAGAAAATATAGCCCTCTCTGTGTAATGATAACCAGTCATGGACAATAGAAGCCTAGGTATGGTTGCATTACTAAAGCATTTCTTGAACATTGCCTTTTTTTTCTTCATACAGTACATGCAGGACAATAGTTCTTCCTTTTTTTTATATTCTTTTTGTATTGTAATAATGAATTATATTTACCCTTTTGAGAGACTGGCCATTTGCTCCTAGAATGTCTGGGATATAATATATAAACAGTCGAATACTTTAAAACTGTTTTAAAGAAGTGTATCATGCATATAAATCTTTGCAGCCTGCATCATCCTATTAATGCACTTTAGGAAACATATATGTCAACGCTATTACCCCGTAAAACCTATTTAATTATTCAGACTCTTCATTTTGCATGCTCTCAAATCATATATTTAAAGTCAGATGCTTTATGAAATCAAATGCATATGCGTTGGTCAGCAATATGTTTTGTCTAAACCATGCCAATAAATGTCTTGAAATGGAATGCCATGAGCCTGCATTATTGATATAAATGCAATCTGTTTCTCATTGCTGTCACTGTACCCTATGTTGTACCCTTGTGTGAGATCATTATATAAAGAATATCATTATACAATATAGCTTGTAATGGTTGTTCAAATTCATAAAACTGTAAAGAAACTGGCTTTTTAAATAGTGCTTTTAATTTAAGAATTACAGTGCTTTTATTAAGATTACCATCAGCTTCTTTTCAAAGACAATCCGAGAAAACATTTTATATATTACATCGGTGTGCAAAACGTGAGCGAGATGCAGAACTGCACAGTTGGTCCATTCAAATGTAAGAGGCAGGGAAGAAAAAGTTAACTCTCATTGGTCATATATGGACAGACCACACAGACCTGTGCGATGTCATCGTATTCATAAGTCCTCTTCAGAAAGGTATCTGTGAGCCTCAGTCCAGAAATACTCTAAATAATGATGAAAGAAAGATAAGGAAACATTTGAGTGACAGCTGCCCTATTCTGTAGGGATCCACAGCCTAGTGAAAACATACCTGCAATCCCTGGACTGATGATAGGAGTTTAAGCGGTAGGGAAAGGTAGGCACTGGGGCTGACTTTACCCAGCTGTCTGCCTGAGACGCCGCACCAGTGGATGGACCTGGTATTGCACATTTCCAGCACTAGGTCCATGATCCTCTCGCTACAACACAAACACACAGTAAACAAGCTTAGCTGAAAGGGAATTTTTGACTTTAACATCCGAGAGTGGTGTCATAGTAACCCTGCTGTGGAAATCGTAAATTTGTCCTAGACACTGTAGGTGGTGGTAGGAAAATGTCACCTGCAGTTGGTGATTTTACAGATAATGTCGAAGGGTTCTTCAAGGTTGACTGTGTCAGGAATCATCTCTAAGGACAGCCTGATATCTCCGTATCCAGGAGCCTGGGGGACAATCAAATTACAACTATACAACTATATATATATATATGTGTGTGTGTGTGTGTATATATAAATATAAAAGCAAGACAAATGAGAAGACACATTACTGGTCACACCATTCGCTGTAGTTGGCTTGTCTGAAGTCTTCCCCTCTCGCCGAGGTTGGTCTTCCACACGATGTCCAGCTTGCCGATCACCGTCACGCCCTTGATGACGCCGGCTTTCTCCGCAAACTCCGGCTTTGGCTTCAGGCAGTACAGGTACTGCCGTGTGTCCATCGGCTGCAGGTAGGACATTTTCCCAAACGTAGACTCCCTACAAAAAGTCCAGATTACAGGGGAATTTCACAGTGGGGACAGATGACAGTACATGTCACCTACACAACTTCCCTTGCTGTCTACAATGCAGTGGTTTCTCAAAGGAAGCTGGGCTTTTATTACAGAACGTAAAACTAAATGAAAAACAATAATAATAAAAAAAGGTTACGTTTACAACCTCGACCCACAGTTTGAGAACCTCGGGTGCAGGTGAGCAATGAAAGGCGTAACAGGAAGTGGCCTTTACCCTTCCTCTCCGTGCGCCACAATGTTGAGCTCTGCGACGTTGTACATCATGGAGGGCTCCAGAGAGACCTTCTCCATGAACATCGGTGAGGTGGTGATGTTTTGGATCTGGGCCTCCAGAAAAACCTCATCTGTCTGGGGGGGCGGAGCGGGGGTGGGGGGCACGGGTTAATGTTCATGGTAGTCATGTAACAATCCCACCTCTGAGGCCAACTGAGCAACACCCGGACTAGAATCACGACATTCTGCATTTAGAGGAGTTAGGCAAGAATCGCTTCACAAAAAGTCTTATTTGTATTGTGTACAAAGGAAATGTTACTATATAGAATTTAACGGTGGCTGTATTGTGCGTACTAGCTCTACTAAAGCGTGCTCAGTCTACCTGTGAGGATATTATTAGTTCACGGTGTACCACCAGAGAATACAGTATATAGCGGTTGCACAACAACTGCATCTTATTGGCTGTTTAATCCTGTGCGTTTGAATTGCTTAGGCCTCTGCACGACTGTGACTCTGATTGTGACCTGTGAGGAGAAGGGAGAGGTCTAATCCAATCAGACTCAGAGTCATTCACCCTAAAAGTGTTGAGTAAGAGATGTAGCAAATACCATTACAGATTGATATTGCCATATGGTACACTCATTTGCTACCCATATCTTATGGTCCATGAAAGCTGTTGTTATTTATTGTACTTTTTAGCTTGTTTATCAGATGTGTACTGGAGCGGTGGTTGGTTACATATGCAACACTGGTACATAACTAACCAGTAACAATTAAGTATCGAGAAAGCATGTAAAAAAAATCAGGCCAATAAAGAGAGTGCAGTTTCCGAGTAGTAAACATTTCGGTGCAACCTCTATTATACGGCAAGATACGGTGATAAAGCAGAAATTAGTTCATGCCTGTGATTCACAGTGGAAGAATTAAGGCCATTCTGACTGGGGTTAATGTGAAATCACAGAGCTTAGCATCTCTGGTCCATGCAAAGCCATTCCCGACATTACCTGAAACCTTAGACACCGATAAAACCTTCTCTTTATAGTGAAGTTTGTGTTCAACTGAGTTGCTTACTTGATGTTTAAAATGATTGGTGCAATGGTTATGACAATTATTATGATAATGATACCTTAACTGTCACCCATAAAATATTTAAACTACCATAATTGAGATGTGCAAATTTGAGCAACATAAATCATTCATAATTATGAATATACAGATAACAAGGTTCCCAACATTTGATTGTTTGATCAATCCAATACCCAACACAATTTGCACCGTACCCACAAAGGTTCCACTACACAAGCTCTGTGTGAAATGAGTTAGCAAATGGACGTAAGCAGGCCAAAGAAACAGCAACAGCAAATAATGGAAAGTGTGTTCCAAATAAAATGATAAAATTATGTTAAATTTAAAGAGAAATGTGTCTTGTATTGCCTTTCTGCGGATGGCTTGATTGGCAGGTGAACTACCAATATGTAAAATATAGCTTTTCCATCTTTGCCACTGTGCTCCTTCTTAACGGCCCCAGAAAAAAAGACAAACATTGCTGCACCAGAAGGATTAAAAAAAAGCTCATATTCAGCGATGAAAACAGAGAAAAAAATTACCACAGAACTGAGGTCACTCTAATGGAGAAAATAAAATACAAGACACAATAAATAAACAAATGAGGTTACATGCCAAAGATAATGAAAATGGATATTTGCTAATATTTTCAAATTAAAAACGCTATAGTAATGAACACGATACATAAAGCTTATTTCCTCTACACTGAAAAACACTTTTATCTCCAGTTATGTCAGATACTGCTGAAAATTACGATTTATAGACACGTCATGCGAGCTGTTACACACGTGTATAGTGTCAATAAGAAAATGTAAAATATATAGAGTATATGGAGATACAAGGATTTTCCAGGGCATCCATCTCATATAAAGTGACTATATTAGCATACGCAAAGGCTTCGGACTATGGAAAGCAATATGATATGAAGCATGTAATGTGTGCTATAAGAACTTGCATGTCATACAGTACAATACAGTTCTTTACTGCCAGAAAGCCGAGGTGAAAGGTGTCACAGTCCTCACGTACAGCAACGGCTACTCTACAGTAAACTGACAGAAAGTAAGACAGCACTTACCTCTGCATTGTAGAACTTTGTTTTCACATCGAGCGGCTTCAAAACCTGATTGAGAATAGATTGCAAGCTAAATGCGGGGGTTTTCTCACACTGTTCCTCCATGCGTGCGACAAAGATTAGGCATATTCTAAATAAGGCAGCGAGAAATACAATGATAAAGTAGCTGTACAGGGGACCTCTCGATGTAACTGACAAGAGAGACCGACGGCTGGAGGCAGCACACCAACAGCCTGTGTGCTAATTGCTTTTAGCTCCACTGTAGACGTGTGACATTTCTTAGGTCTCCATCACAACTAGGCTTCAGTTTAACACGTTCATTTAACGGAATGAATGAATAAACAATCAAATAAGCTAATAAACAAACGTCACCTGGAATTTGAAGAACTTCCGGAAATATAGTTTCTCTCCATACTGGGTGGTGTAACTAACCGCACAAACTAAGCTGAAATTGTGGAGAGAGAAAAAGTCAAGATAATGCAGAGATTAGAGTTTTACTAATTACTAATATTATGAAGTATTACAATGGGAGGTTTGTGTGCTTTCTAAAGGTGTGCTGCCACATTAATTGGCTGCAGAAATGTCCTACTGATTTACAATCTCTCATTGAGGACAGAAGATAATTCTGGACATCCTCAACCTGGCCACATTTTCCATATTTTCCAACCATGCACAAAACAAATTGGGGAAAGCTCAAAAATGTCCGGAGTTATCCTATAATTCCTAAAATTATCCTATAATAAATCCTATAATTATCATCAACAGAAGCAACGCACATATGGGTTCCAATCTCTTTGACTTCGTGGTGAATAACGTCGTCGATGCAGCGTTCAGGTACCAGCTCTGCGACGGCGGAGTTGGACGCCGATAGGTTCAGCCGCTGGGAGCTGGTCTGTAAGTCTGCCTGAAAACGCCACAGGGAATCATCTTAAGAGTGTCTCACGTGAAAACGCTGCTACTGAACAAGGTGTCACAGCGCTGCTGTTTATTTTACCTTCACTAGAATGTCCTTCACAACCTGGTTGCTGTCATTGTGGACGCTGATGTAACTGGAAAAGGTCTCGCCGAGGAAAATATTTCTGTTGAATGTAGAGAAGTGCAGAAGGCAAATCATGATCAAATATACTATATGTCCGGATGCAGAACAAAGTAGTAACAGTTATGATGGTCAAATATTTATTATATTATACAGTATTTCAAAAACACAAGAAAAACAAGCCCCATCTACTGTCTGAGGTCGACTAAGATTGTTGAACTTAATTTACCCAAAGTTCTGTGGGAGTGTGAGCATTTCTCCCAGCATTAAAGCCTCAGCTCCCTTAATAGTGGATGGATCTGCCTCCATAAGCTGACCAAACAGATTCCCTGCGAAGGCATGCAAAGATATAAAAACATAACCTGAGATGTTATATGTAGGCATGCGGTATATAATAGGCTTAGAAGCCAAGCCAACGGATGAGTTGACCGTACAACTCAACACTCCCCCGGAGGCCCAGTGCTCGAGGCATGCGTCGCTCGTGTAGGACTGCGACCACTGAACAACATACGAGGCAAGCTTGCCTCGGCTAAGTTTGTCTTGTTGTCTATAGGGACATTTAAGAGATCCCAACCTGATACCTTAGGCTGTGCACCGCGACTGCTGTTGTCCACAGTCTAACAATTTCACACAAGCCTTCTATTATAAGTCTAAAAACATTTGAAATATTCTTATCAACGCCCTGTACGTCATTCATACTATACAAGGCAGCTGATTCAGTTACTCATTACTTTAACTTATTCATCATTATCTTCAGACAGGCCTTCACTGTATTTATACCTCCTTGTATAAATAGCAGACCTACCCAGAAATGTCCTACTGATTTACGGTGTGCGTGGGGTACAGTTACCAGCCCAGTGATCATGTGGCTGTGTGCTGGGGTTCAACGCAGGGTAAAAGCACTATAAATTCTCGTCAGGCTTGGTTACTAAGTTTGGACATTAAATTTGTCACTGTAAATCTATAAAGGCACATAAAGTCCCTAATCTGGGACGTTAGTGAATTACCTGTCAAATCATATGGATTGTACTTTCTTTTCACTATACTTTTCACTATATGGGCTAAAAAATGTCTCCAACCCTCCTGACACAACACAAGATCCATTAGATACAAGACTATTTCATATATGATCCTGAAAACATCTGACTAAAACAAAACAGAGATCATATGCCAGTGTACAATGATGACAGAACAAACAAACGAGGTTGTAATTACTGCTTTATCATAGAAATCTGCATGATTTACCTGGGAGATCTCTGTCTTCACATGTCACTGGCATGTTTGTAAAGAGAGTTGGCTTTGTTAACCGCATCACTGTAAAAGGAAGAGAAATGATGCGATGAGGTGATAAACAACAGTGTCAGCCCTTGGAATGGTGTTTACTCCTCTCAAAAATCTTGCCAACTCAGAAAGCTAGGTGTGATTTTAAGACAGTTGGCTCTGACGGAAAGCCTCCTAAACTTTGCAATCACATAGAAGATTGGACTGCAATACAAAACTTAAAAAAGTTAGGTTTTTTACTATAGCCCTGTAATCACAGTCTCATTGGGGGAGTTATATGTTCCAATAGAGGACTAGGTGCCATCTAAATTAAGTTTATTATATATATAAATAAATAAATAATGTTTACTTTCACACAGGTGGGTGAAGTGGTAAAGGCCAAAGGCAAGGGTTCCTGAACACACAGCAGAGGAACGAGCTGTGCTTCCAGGATTCCACCAAGAAGGTTAGAAATTAATCACTTTAACCTTCATGGTTCAATATGGTGAACCCTGAGGCAGTCCACATTTCGATTTTCTTGGCACATTCTCTCTCTGCTGTAGTTACAGTTAGCAGGAGGACCAGTCCCTAACTGGAAGGTTTCAATTGCGATGGTTTCATTGCTGCAATAAACACAATTATTTTAAATTAAAGAACTGAAAGTGCCAACTACAGCAGGTGTTACAGTGTAATTGTTACAGTCAATATGATCCGTTGTTATTTAGGTTATATTTTAATGAGTTAAATGTTCTGGAATATAGCCTACTGCGCTGTATAATCATTTACAGGATCTTGGACACCCTTGTATTGTGCTAGATACAATTATACGTGTAATGTCCATGTATCTGTCTGGAAACTTTTATTAGGGATAATATAAAAGATAGCTTACTAGCTAATGTTGTTATTGGCCTGCTCTTGTATCACAACAGTGACTCCATAAGATCGCGGTAGCAATTTTCGTGAATTTCGTGAATAAATCTTGATCACCATACTTGAACATGTCGCATAGCGTAAATAACATTATTCATGACCTTACAGTACAATTGACATATACTCGTTAACTGCTAGTTAAGGCTAGCTGCTAAAAACAATCTATATCAGTCCATAGTACAGCGGGCTTCGTGATGTTTTCTAGCTTCTACGACAAATTCCCAGCCTGCTATGTTTGATATAAACTGCAAAACACCTTTTAACGCAAGTAGATGCTCCTGCTTCGTCTGATTCACGTCCATTTTTAAGAGAGGTCTGTCCGTTTCGAATTTGGCAGCGGCTAGGTAGCTAGCTAGCTAGCTGGTGAACTTTCACCTTCACCAATCAGCTGGTTACAGGGCACCAAAAGGGACAAAATACTCATAAACGAGTAGCAGCAGTCACACGGTTTAAATTGACTGACAAAGGAGGACCACATCACTTTTGATCAGTTGCAGGATACCAGAACAGAAGGTTGCGGTCGTGGAGCTACATTTTTATTTTGGTGGGGTGCCTGCCTCGTTGTATCTGTAGCCTACCTCAGACAAATCAAAACAAACACATGAAGCAGCCAAATTGAACAGAGCATTACTACACAAACGAGAAACAGAGCAGAGCAAAGCAAAGCAACGCACCTACAAGACAAGCATTGAGCCAATTAGGCCACCAAGTAGGCCTATAGTGTTTAGTGTTTAATGTGATGTGCAACTAGTCATTTTGACAGCCTATGATATCAGCATGCATTTGTGGTCTGTCTCGGCACGCAGTCCTCCTCTCTACCGGTATAACCAATCACACAGTGGGCTCCGCTTCCGTGATATTGCTTTTTAATTTACATAGCCTACTTGCGTGATGAACTGACCCTTTTCTAGTGTCGAATATCTCGACAGTTTGATTATATGAACAGCATACTGTAGCCTATTAAAGTTCCTGCCTCGCTGTGACGAAGAGGTTGAATTACATAGGACTACTGTATTATTATCATCACCCTAACGCGCGGTAACACAAGATCCTTTAGAGACAAAACACAGGCTCCTAGTTACATAGTTGTAACAATTAGCAGTTTGTTTTGTAACCACTTTGATAGGCCTAATCATATAGGCTATAGGTCTACCATGTAGCCTTTGTTTAGTGTTTAATTTAATTGCCTTGATTTAATATATGATATATTTGTGTCTAGTTTTATGGCATTCAATATCCTACACAAGCGGTCTCTTCAATTGTGCTCATGGACCAAAAGCTGTAAACAAAAAAAGTACAGTATACTAAGCTATTTTTTCTCAATAGGCCAAATGGGCAAGTAGGTTTGAGGTTAGTGTTGTGAAGAACTCCCTGAAGGGTCATGGGTTCAATATCTGACATGCCCAGTCTACCTGTACGCATCCCTGCCCTTTTTTAAGACAGAGGCAGGAAGCCATTAAGAGAAGTCACATTTTATTGGAAAGTAAAACGGCAAATTCATGAGAATTCACAAATTAATTTGATGTTTACTGGTAATCCAAAACAAATACAACACGAACAGATGTCTTCTTATTTTTAAAGATAGTTTTGTGCAAGATGCTGTGACATACGTCTGCATACTTTGAATTAATTCCCCAAGACGTACTTTATTACCATATCTGCATTTATCATTAGGTGAATGCATTTAACATGATTTCCCTTGAATTATAATCATCATCATAGGCCTTATTCTAATCTAGACCTCATAGAGCACTACAATGAAGGGAGCTGCTATAGCCATATTCTTTGCAATGTCTTTGCAGCAAATATTTTCATCATCTTCGTCTTCTACAAAGATGGACACAAACTGATCTTCCTCCCAGGGGAACTCGTGACTCTGCGAGGCCAGAATACGAGTGTAGGCCACGTCCATCTTGAAGGTGAACGTCTTACTTCCAGGCAGGTGATGGGTGGACAAATCGTCGCCGGCGTCATCTCCAGCTTGGCTAGTGAGAAAGGCGTCGATCTCCTTTTTTTCTTTAGCGATGACGATTCGGATGTTTCTTTTGCCGAGGTTATGGATCTTGTTTGTGCTGTTGCCGTTTCCCATTTTGTGTCACACTTGTGGTGCGATAATATCTGGTAGAAATTGGGGAAGAACAGAAAAATAGTGACAGCTACCTTAACTCTTGAGGGAATTTTCAATGACTCGTTGTATAACCTGTAGCCTAGATTATAACGTTCTGCTATTCAAATCAACAGAATTTCTCTCACACACACACACAGGTAGGCCTACTCTTTCAACAGAAATAAAGAGTAATCTAAAATGTGACGAGAAGTAATGGATTTCAATGAATCCAGCAGTTAATGAGATTATGTTCTTTTTGCATCTGCATCTCTTGCTTAAAACATCACATTATTAATATCTCTAGAAGTCTATCAAACCTTTACCAGCAGTGTTACTCTGATAACTCATCAAGACTGCGAGAAAAAATGACATTTTCTCTTGTAATGTTCCTAATTCTCTTTTAGAGCATTGTTTCTGTTTGAATATTCTTACCTGTGGAAGCGTAGGATGGTGAAATTGCAGTGCCTAGTAATGGCACTTTTCAGGGACAGGTGGAAAACCAACAGCTTGGGTATGCAAATTGTGGCAAAGATAGCTGGACGAGAAGTCTGAGATACTGTGCAAGCTGCATGACAACCATGCCACGCCTGCTTTGTATGAAATGAGACACTACAGACCATGAACCAATATATTTTTCGAATGTGTGTTTCATTTATGTGAACTGGCTTATCAGAGTAAATGGTGCCACTCTGGCCATTGGTATGAAAGATTTCATGGCCATCTGATGTGAATAATACTGTTACTTCCATCAGTTAACTTAATGCTATTTTATTACTCACTACGGAGTATTAGGACCACATTGTAGAAATAAAATCGGAGATTTCGAGAATATAGTTGTAGTCTAATTACGAGAATTAAGTAATTTTACGAGAAATCCAACATTTTGGGAGATGTTGATGTAACCAGCCTTGTTGTCAACTACTACCAGCCATGTCCTCTACAAAAGAGGCAATCTCCTCCAAGTTCGTGCGGTTCTTTTGTCTGAATTTACAACGTTTTTTGCACAATCTTTCTAAAGTACGAATACTTATCATGATGTGATGCTGATGTGCCAAAAGACTAAGTATTGCGTTGTTTGTGAAACCTATAGCCTACGGAAGTATAATTTCACAAGATGTTCCACATCTGTCATTTTAACACAGGCGACAGGCCCTACAACTCCGTTGCAAGTAGCCTACTTACTCAGGAGCTACCAAATCTAATTTGATGCATTCGCCGTTTCTTGTTGAACATTTCAATCTTCATAAAAGTAGGCTACACTCTTTGATTGTGTTATTATAGTGCCCCAGAACCTAAACTTTCTGCCACAGCTCATAAATTGCTCATATACTGTTTATATTTTGAAACACCACTGTCCACAAAAGGGCATGTGACTGTAGGGGTAGGGAAGGGAGGGAAGGGGTAGGGAAGGGAGGGAAGGGGTAGGGAAGGGGTAGGGAAGGGAGGGAGTTTTCGAGCTCTGTAGACACATCCTCAAATTAATGAGTGTACCTTTAGTCTAGTTGGCAGTATAAGTTAGTTGTGAAAGCGCCATGTCAAGTGAAGCCACTTAAATAGCCCCAATCGCATTTCAGTCTCAAATTGAAGCAGATAAAAATAATCATTAGCAATTGTTTTTAATATTATTGGTTGAACAATAATGTTTCAGTAGGCTACGAGAGAGACACAAAGTGGACATTCGGAGATAAAGGTTGTTAGTTGGTGGGGTTTGCATATTCAAAGGGAACACGGAGTAAAGATAAGAGTGTCTTTCTCTGAAGCTTGTATAGCTGCTTTGGGACATTTACCCACTGTGCAATGAAGTTGTGGATTTTTCTGCTGTACACGGTGTCCTGTAGCCTCTATCCCTTCGCTAAAGGGGACCGGCTGTTGGATTACTTTGACCGGGGTTCCAGTAGAACACCCTGTCTTTGTATCTGCCTCCATATTCCGGTCCAGCATGTTGAGACGATTCCCGGCTGTTATCGGGTATACAACATCCACCATGGCCCAAAAGACACATTTTCTCATCATGAATTAACAGAAAAGAATAATAGGAACTATACTCCATCAATGGTATGTTTGTTTACTTTCATTTTTGTATATGTTATTACTGTAAAATGTGGCTAGTATAGCAATTTTTTAAATGTATAACTTAATGCTATAAATTTAGAATTATAATGTTACGTACGCCTCAATTTGTGTTCATAAATGTCAGTTTTGGTTTGAAACTGCGAGAATGCTCCCCCAGAGTGCTGAGTAGTGGTTGAAATTCCTCTCTACACCCCATGGCTCATTTGCTAACACCCATCACTACCCCTCCCCCTACGGCCTCCCACACGTTTGTGGAAAGCTATGTTTCAAAATATGGGCAGAAATGTGAGGTTCTAGGGGTGCTTTACCTTAACAGAGGATGCAACTGTAAATAAATATAATGAAATTTGTTTAACTTAACATATTTGACCTACCCATATGCAGATACAGTACATGCAAATCACAGGCTAAAATACAGTAACAACCACTGTAGTATGAGTTGACAACAGTATAGTGTGTGTTACGGTGTTCCTTAAAACACCTCCACATACAGTATTTGAAGGAAAACTATAGCCCAGCATGAATTTAATGATCTGACAAAAGGGTTACTGTGCAAATAATTGAGAAAAACAAATTCAATAAGAAACATAATGGCAAATCGTACAACTTAGATTGTCTCCTTTCCTTTCTACTGCAGGTTGTAGTTTCTCTTCCTGCTGACTACAGAAGAATTGCTGCACCATTGTGGGTGAAGTTGACTGTTACATTGATTGACAGACAGAGAAGCACCTATAACACAAAAGGCCACTCTATTTGTCGCCCCGCATGGATAGTGTACCACCATAAGAAAGCCTTAGGTCAGACCTGTCAGTGTGCCACAATGCAGACCTCCAAAGGCTGGAAACACCTCCACACATTTCAAATGCGTCAAATTCTGACCAAAACACGCACCACCGCTGCTGGGATCTTTTTCTTTTGCGAGAAACCCAAGGCACAAAAAAACACCACACAACATGAAAGCGGAGTGAAAGCACGGATTGATGTGTTGGAAGTGAAACTAAAAAAGTGCACGCGTCAAGTGGCCCTGCGTACAGATGTTTCGGTTCAGATGGAATACGACAGACCACGGGATACAGTGAGGCAAAATAATATTTCCCCAGCTGCAACTTCCCACTATGAGGCGTTGCCGTTGAGGCAACCAGACCTGAAGCTGGCAGTATTGGAAGCGATGACGGCCAGTCACAGAAAGAACTACGAAAACTCATTGCTCAAGAGTCAGAGTCAGGCCGTCGTTACAGCAGCATCCATTGCGGGTGACGGCGATGGCGGCGTTAATGGCGAGAAAATATTTATTAGATTAGTTCGAGAAGGGAAAGAAACCCCAACTAGACGCCAACGTGACGTGTTGCCAGGTGCGTTTCACAAACCCGATTTCAGCGGCTTGTCAACAGTGGAGTGTACTGACGAGACAAATGCTGATGAACAGACCACCCCAGCAGCAAAGTCTCACACGCATAGTGAGAAATGGCCAACTGAAGCGGTGCAGGTGTTATCTCCTACACCGGATCCTGTACCGGCGCCTACACCGGATCCTGTACCCGCGCCTACACCGGCTCTTACACTAGCTCCTACACCGGTTCTTACACCGGCTCCTACACCGGCTCTTACACTATCGTCTACACCGGGTCCTATACCAGCTCCTACACTAGCTCCACAGCTTCCAGGTGGGGGACATGGCATATTGATTCTGTCACGATGCAGAGGCTTGAGACACCGCACCGCTGCATTGTTACCATTCTGCATGGACCTACTTGGATCTGCAGTCAGGAACGTAGCTACAATGGCCTCCATTGGTGAGCACATTCACGATGGACTTGACAGTTTTAAGTCTCAGGTGAAGGCCACGTTTAACGAAATCAAAGATTTGGTCACGACAAAGGGACAGAAGAAAGACCACATAGGTATTTTAAATTATAATAACAATCACTTCTACTATTTTAACGGAAGGCTGAAAAAAGTTAAAAATAATTTTGATCCTGAGGCGAACAATACATTGAAATATCTGGTCCGCCAGTATGTCCTCAAGAATGAAAACAAAAATAACAATGAATCTGCCATTATTACCTCAAGAAGAAGAAGAGACATCTATAAACCCAAATCATTCGGCACTATAAGAGCAATGCTGCTAGGTAGGCCTATTCCCAAAAGTTACAAAACTAACTCTAGAGAGAAAATGGCAAATCGTCCAAAATTACCGACATTATAAGTTCAAACAACTCAATGCCACCTAGTTCATCTTCTCCGTACAGCACAAACCCTGAATTGCATAGGCCTAGATTAAGAACTGTACTCTGTCGAGGTCTCATCCATCGAGATAACGCTATTTCATACCGTTTATGGAGAGCACATGAACATTCAGGCAGTAGACACCAGTATATTGCTGTCTTCAGACAAGGCCTATAGTCAGTTTTTTATCTTTTTAATGCAGAGTAGGCCTACCACATTGCTCTAATCAAGGACATATGGGGCTTTTATTTAAATAATAATTTAAATAATGATGAATGATAATAAAAATGCTTGTTTAACAATCCCTATAATAAACAATAGCATTACAAAATGGTAAATTGAAATAAATGCTGATGCTGAAGTTTACATTATTTTATTATATAATAATAATTTTAGGGTGTTTTTATTAAGTTAATTGAGTTCAATTTATGAAACCTAACACATACTGTGCCTTTGTGAGTTTGCCGTCTGTATAAGCTTAATCATCTGTATAGCTTAACCATATTTAACTTGTACTATTTTTGAATGGCTAAGTAAGTGTAACATGGTTAAAAAATCTCTTTCAAATCAAATTCTGATTCTGAAAAACAACAAGCAACAAGCCTAACCATATTTAACTTGTTGAATGGCTAAGTAAGTGTAACTTGGTTAAAAAAAAAACTCCAGTTTTAATTGATCCAAAATTGATTTACTTTTCAAATAGGCCTATTATGTTGTAAACATGTGTTTGCCCATCTGGCCTGGCGCTTCACTGAATCCAATGTGATTATCTTATTACAGGCACCATGTGCTTCCTCAGGGAGTAAGATGGGTGTTCCTCTGGCGGGAGATGTAGGAAGTGCTGTTTTATGTATTTCACCAGATTGCAGTAAAGTGGCCTACCACTCAGAAGTGTCCTGTCATCTTTCTTTCCACTACAGTTACATAAGAAACAATGCATTATCTAAATTACTTTCTGCTTAATTGTTAAGTAAATATGATATTTTGAAATGACAACTTTGAAACTATTTGAATTGGAATGAAAATTATTTGCACATAATTTAATGGGTCGGATATAACACATCAGTAAATGAGTTGTAATATGCTTTAAGACAACATTGTTAGAACACTTTTCTTACTTCAGCAAGGTGATGTGAATGAGAAAGGAATTTATTTATGCAACAATGTCCGTAATGTTTTCCTTGACTTAATGAGTAGCATAGTTTGTATTTGAGATAGTAGGAACATATGATCAATCTTCTAGAACATGACTAAAAACAAACACTATAACATGCCTTTTACCTGCTGAAGGTGTTTGGCTGATGAATTGCTATCCAAGAACTGCATTAGCCATTATGTGTAGGCTCGGGTTATAATCATTAACAAGCTTCTGATGCGTGACTTTTGGGAAACTTTAGGAGGGTTTACGCATCACAACATCTTTCCATAATCATTAATGTAACCTAATTTGGTGTCATTCTGCATGATTCTTCACTTGGTATTAGTAGTAGCCTGTACAGCATATGTTTCAACATCCATCAGGAGTTCACATGAAACTCCTAGACCTATCTGCAGCATTCGACACGGTAAACCAGTACAACTGTTGACAAATAATTGTGTAAAAGCGTCTGCTAAATGCTGTAAACGTAAAACCGACCTGACTGGTCTTGTATGGTGCAAGATAGCTGACAATATAAGATAATACCTGAACAAGAAGGGGCTAAAGGAAGTAAACTACAGCCACGATTTGCACAAGGTGGACAAAGCAGGTACAGCGATAAAAAAACGTAACTAACCAGGTTTTTACTTCACCCATGTACCAATCCAGCTGACTTCATTAGTGATTTCCATTTCCCCTGCTGGAGAGCTGTGGTAGTGCATGGTTGGAGCAAAATCCAGGTCAAGTACTTTCTGGTCATGGTTTTTTTCCCCATGATGTAGGGAGTGCGAGTGCATGAATTGTGCATGCGTGATTCTCAGTATCAACCAAAGTAGGCAGTATCTTGGACTGAGGTTACTTTGCCAGTGACAAGCACACTTGAGAAACATGGCAGCCCATCAGTTGTCCTTCATTCTTTTGTAAGACCACGATGGCTAACACACCTATAGTGAAGAATTAAGTGTCTAGTTGGCAGACAGAGCCAAGCAACCGATAAGTGCCCTACATTTCTGTAGAGAATTACTACAGCATAGCTGTGAGGAGAAGTGAGGTGAGTTCCTGTTGAATGTATTAACAAAACCACTTGTTTGTTAGGCTGATATTAACAGGGTGTCCATTTTGAGTAATCCCATCGGTTTTAGTATATACACCTACTATGTCATTTCATTTTCGGGTATTTAGAGAAATTGAGCAAATTGTCAAAGGGTTAAAAAATTACTTTTCTAAAAACCATTTCTTTGACCATTACTTGACATTTGCTAATGTCTACTCATTTGTCTTTGCAACAAACTGTTAGAGAAATATTTGTGGCTGTGCTTGATGCTCTATAAACATAATAAAATATACATTACATGAAACAAGGAATGTGCACCAATAACAATGTAATGTCTGTACAAAACATTTAATTAAAATCGACCTAAACATATACTTTTGATGCACTGGCATACAAAAATCCACGAAAAGCTAACAATACCTATGGAAAATGGCTTAAATAAAAAACAATGGCATGAATCTAATTAATGGAAAGTTGAACAAGTGGGGACGTGCTTTGAAATTTGTTAAAAGTAAAACACAGAAATGATAAACGACACACACTCGCATCAACCACCATAAAATAAACACACATGCACACTGCTAATGCTATGCTTACAATCACTTCATACTGAAAAGGTGAACAGTTTAAAAACTTGTTAGGTTACTAAGGGACTAAGTAACAGTCCCTAAAAACTGAAGCATACAGTCATTCCTGTTATTTTCAGCGTATTAATAATTTTCGGATTTCCAATCACGCTAAATGAACCAGGCCAAAATCACTTCAACTGCTATAGTAGAACCTCGATTCTATACTTGGGAAGGGAATTAACATATTATACTGTAGCCACATGCACTTTTGTGAACAGCTCTGTATCAAAACCTAAACAGTGAGCTGGAGAGGAAATTTTAGTTTCTGGGGTTGCTGTAACTCAGTAAGTAAAATGGTTAAAACTCGATGTGGAGCGATTTTAGGATCGAGTGCATTTGCTGAAAATTATATTTGACGCAGCAACCAATAAATCCTAAATACAGCTGATGAAGGTTTTGATTGTGAGTGTGATACGATTGTTGAGCCAAATAAAAAAAAAAAAAAATGACTTGGATTTCCTCTGATGCAGGCTGTTTTCTCCTCGTCTCTCAATAGATGGCAGTGCCAGCACTGTAGCCTTACTCTTTGGCTCTAGAATATAACCCTTTACTGTACACATAAAAGTTGTCACTTTAATGCAGGAAAAAAAAAAAAAAGGACAAACTGTAATTTAATACGTCTACAATAAGATTACCACCAACCATTGTGGCTGGTATGTCTGCTGTACACATTACTTCCGTAGCTCACTATATTGTTTGTTAATAGAACTGCATATACACACACACACACACACATATACAGAGAGTATTTTTCTAAGGCATGGATGCGCTCTGGAAACAAATTTGAACTTTCTATCCAGAAAAGCTTTCCTTCATCTTATTCTGAGCCTAATCGAGAGATAATTTTGCGTACCTGCATTCATTCGTGATGTTAGGAAGACTTCTGGTTAGTCGTTTAAATAGAAATATTTGACTCAACAGCCTAAGTCCTCTTTTTACAAAGATTGCCGTCACCGCTATGACAATTGACACATGCCGAGTTTAGCATGGCAAAAACAGTAACACCGTGATAATTGTGATCACAGTTGATGCTAATGGTTCTTATTTGTACAAAATGGCACAAGTAACATTACACACCAACAGAATGTGGACTGAATTATTGTGCTTAACATTGTGCAGGAAGAGGGCTTACAAAACACTCCCAAGTTTCAGAGACACAGAAACCTGACCTTAGTCAATTTCCCTGCAGCTAAATGTAATAACACAAGAACAATCTGTGCCATTTAGTTTTCCAGGGTTGTATTTGCAATGCTATAAATAATATTGGTTAACTATTATTCGTTAAAATAAATATCAATAAATAAAATGTCGGAATCTTCAATTCTGTGTTAGGAGGAAATGCTATAGAAACTTTCCACAAACTTAATGGCTCCAAAAGAGCTACTGAAACTCCATTATAGTGTGTTATGTGAATAGTAACACTGAACATAAGACTGAAAATGGGAAACTATGCAAGATTATATTCCTGCAAATTATCGGATGGAAAAAGCAACTTTTGTTTTGGCTTTAACAAAATCTGTCAACTTTTGTATATTACGAATGAAATATTACAACAACTTGTCATAATGGTAATTCAGATCTATACCCAAAAATTGTGTTTACAAAAAAAAAAATAAGTTGCAGAGGCATTTTTGTTAGCATGTCTGCATATTAACCCTTGACATTATAAATGGTCCACTTTTCTATGCTCACCTGACAGTACTGCATTCTGATTACTACAATACTAAATGCTAATGGTAAACCTACCCATCGACGAGTATAGCATAACTGTCTAAATCCTACATGTGCCAGAGGTCAGTGCATCAGGAAGGCACAGTATCAGTGGCATAGCTAATGCAACTTCTGCAAACCAGTGTATAGCCTTGTCTCATACTGTGTGCCTTTTGCTCAAAACTCTGGCTTGAGTACCAGGCGAGCTACACACAAATCAAAAGACTTAGAAAAGAGCTTATATGGCCAGATGTTGCTTTATAAACTTAAAAATAGTAATTTTATCTCGTGTAAGTTGACACCTTCATGTTAACTCTTTTGTTGTTGAAAAGACTAGACCATTCATGGTCTTTTTAACACAACATTGTTGTTGTGCTTTCATTCTTCTTTTCTACTCCTTTACCTGATTTTATTCTTTTTTGGAGTTGGTCAACATCCCAAAACAGTGATCTTTACATCCCACAGCCCCTTCCCCCCCCCGGGCTGTTATTTTTGTTCTTTTCAAAACTACTGGCTTTCAAAACACACAAATGACTCAGCCGCTAGGAGGTAAGTCTGTTTCTGCGAGACAATGTCAGTCGACATTGCCTATGTGCTTTTTTCTCTCTCTCTTCTGTTTACACGCATTAAGTTCTTTACTGCGTTTGCAGTTCCCCGGCAACATGGTCAGGGCGCGTCTACGTGCTTGTAGTAGCCTCTGCGGAGGGCTGCGCAGGCGATGCTCTCTGCGGAGCGCCGCTGGTCCAGGCTCAACAAGGCCTGCAGTAGGGTGTTGATGTCAGCCTTTAGTCCTTCCCTCTGCATCCAGTTCTTTAACAAGTCATACACCTTGTCGCTGGGGGCGCTCTCCGCAATCCGGATGCTGTTGTCGCTCACGCCGATCAGCCTGAAGAATTTGTTGTGGATTCGCACATCCAGGTACTCGTCGAACAAATCAAAGCTTTTCCTCAGGGAGTTTTCTGATCCTTTGTGTAAAGAGACAAATAAAAACAGTCAATATTTCTATACACAATGAAAACACCTATTTATGCAAAACGTTTATACTCACTATATCTATCTATTTACATACACACACACACACACACACCACATGAAATTATCTTAAGGCAGATGAACACTAAGACTTAAAACGTAAAAGAAACGTCTATGCTAGCCTAAAAAAATAATAATAATAATATACGCTGGCCTAACCTCTGCAGTCAGGCACGGCACCAGGAGTTTCTCTCCAGGTTCTAAGGGGGGGCTTGACCAATACAATATAAAGAGAACATTGAGAAAAACTCACTAAGTAGAGTATTCTAGTCACTTTTCCGGCAAAAAAAGCAGCGCCAACACATTATTTGCAGAATAATGCAAAAATACATCTTGGCTAAACACTGTCCAGAACATAAACAATGTTTTAACACCTTGTTTGCTATAAATTAACTCTCAAATGCCAGTCGTAATCGTGTGTAGCTCAGACTAGGAACTTTAACGGGCAAACCGTACCAAACTGAAAACTCTTGAGCTACCGTCAAACCATTTAGAATGGCATCTTCAGCTCAGTTTTAAGATGTTGGTCGCTGATAATAGGTGGCTGTAATGGGATGAAGTGGGCTGAGTACAGGTGCAGATGGACGAGAACGAACACAGACACGGAAAAACAATAAACACTAACGTTACTAAGTGCGGTGTGTAGCTGGGGTGAGCTGAAAGCATGGACGGCTGCAGGCTGCGGCAGAAAATATAAAACATTTCCTACCTTAAGCAGACGGTAGAACACCGAAGGCTGGTTATTACATTTTACATATATCTTCATTTAAATTAAAAAAAATAAAAAAATAAAATAAATAGCTTGAGGGGGCTTAGCTGGGACTATTTGTGACTGGGCTTTAGCCCCCCCCCCCCTTAGCCCCGGTGTAGCACAGTGCCTGCCTGCAGTTTAGCAAAGATTCCCATCCCCTGAAGGCTTTGAGAAGGCCTGACAGTCATGAGATCAATCACCCGGATAATATGACTACAGATCTTGTGGCGATGCCATTTAATTCACTTCACTGTTGACTGACGTGAACCACAATAAACCAAGCTTGTATTTTTTGTGACCACAGCAGTCTTCTACTGCAGTGCGAGTGGGACATAAATATATAATAATTTATGTGGTGCTTTATCAAGTATCGGATAAAAATGTCTGCGCATTGTGAACACAGCTCAGGATTTCTTACCTAACAGAGGCACTAGTCGGATCTGGAAGGGATCCTCCTAAACAGGAGCAAAGACAACATGATATTATAAAGTACCAAAGAAGATAAATCCTGCCGTTTAATCAGAGGGCCGCATGCTATGTTTTCTAACATTTAAATTGAGGAAATTCGTTTTATAAAGCCAAAAAGGCAGTATTATGATTTGGTAGGCATCTCAAATATACAGATATTAGGTCATATACAGATATTAGGTCATGTGATAATCGTTATGAGAGCACGTTTTGGATTTGTAATGTTAAACAAATGTCACTAGGGGGAGCACTATCGTAAATCCTTCCCCACTCAGACAAAACAGGGTCTTTATATTGCTAATCTGAGAGTGCAATGTCAACATGGCGCCACTTGTGGTGTTGCGTCATACTGTGCGATCATCCGCTGGGTATGTACACACTTTTTACATGTTGGTAGTGAGGAACATACACCACCAACAGCAGTTGGTTCTCTCTCTCTCTCTCTCTCTCACCATGGTTGAAGACGACAGCCTGTGAGCCACGGGACTCTCGTGTGGCGTGCTGCTGGCAGAGGTGGCTGTCGGCAAGGCAGAGAGGCTGGTTTGGGAGGAGCTGGTGGTGTTAGGCAGACTGTCCCCTAGTCCCCGGTCCTCGTCTTCCAGGGGAGGGGACGCCTTGCTCATCCCAGCCTGGGTCTCCTGCAGTAGCGGCCGGAACTCCGCCGGCTGGGAGTCCACCCCTTCCAGGCCCGCGTTTTGGTTGTTCTGCTTCTCCTCCGCTGTTGGGGCGCTCTCATCCTGACGGCGAGGGCGGGGGAAAAATTAAAATAAATCATATTTACATGATGTACTGGGGCGCCCAATCTGTCAGCAAACAGAAAAATGCCATTAACTCACTATAGGAATCTTCACGGAAATACAGTGGCTCTTGGAACCTGTAACGAATGGACAGGATTAGGAACACCGCATTCGGTATATAAGCAACACATTGAGTCAACATTTGGGGTCTACTTACATAGTCTTTCACACGAGCGCCGCCTCATTACACACCACAGAACCAACGCAATGAGTACAATAAATATGACCACAATGAACACAGCGATACCTGAAAAACACGTACATAATTATGAGAATAAATGTGAAAAAAGCCAAATAATTTAAAGTGATACTGAACGTTACTATATTGAGGTACACATGCAATACGCGACTGTACAGCTTCCTTATCTAAATATTAATAAAAAATGATCTAGTGGACATTCATGATGAAGTATTTCATCTGGTTGCTGTATTTAATTAACCAAATTTATTGTTTTGATTTTTCACCTCCATTGGGTTCCACTGTATCTCAAAAACATATTTCCAACACGTCTATGGCGCTGGTCGGGTTCTTTCCTTGTAACATGTTTTCAGATTCATCGGCCTTGGTGGCCTCTCGATGGTCTACGAAAGAAGACAGTCTACGGCCTGTTGTATTTTTTTGTAATATGATTACAGTAGTGTAACAGATTGTTTTTTGTAAAACATACACAAACATCAACCAGTGTTGTTGAGGAGTTGAACGACAACAGAACCCAATGCAGGCTGGGAGGAAAATAAAAAAAAACTAAAACTAAATTTGGTTCATTACATAAAGCGACCAAACTGAATATTTTCTCCTGAATGTCAGGAAGCTATACCGAAATGGGTTTAACTAAGGTTCCTCTCACTTCATAAAGAAAAATCTGAATGGCAACAGTTACCTATGGTCACCGGAGGGCTGTCCAAAGGCGTTGGGGAAGCAGAGGGGGTGCTTTGGGTGGGGGACGGGTCCTGTTTCCTACACACAGTGTTGGAAATAGGGGTGCAATTCTTCACCTCCACCTCCCCTGCTTTACACCTGAAACACAAACACATTCACTGACCGACAAGTAGAAATAACGCTAATAATTGCTAACATACACATGAAAAAAGACATCTTAAAATGATTACAGGGGTCTCCAACATACCACTACATGACTATTCCATTATAACCCTCATCAAACACTGATCCTATCCAAACAGAAGTGTAAATATTAGAAGTCATATTTTTCCCACCATAAACACAAATGGGGTTCAGTCAAAACCTTTGGACCACCTGTAGTACCGAAAATGAGACCTAGGGGGCTCATTGTTGGCATATAAACTTCATTAGAAGGGGTGTCAAAGATGGCACTCACTTGGCACAGCGCTTGCAGACCTCGCAGGCCTGATCTGGCACGCAGAATGTGCCCCGTCTGCACTGGCACTTTGTGTCGGTGGTGGGCGTGCACGACACGGTTTTAATCTCATCTGGGGAGGAGGAAACGGGGTTAAATCAGAAGGCTGGCGCGTAATTTCACTTGACATTTAGTGAAGGGGCAATGTGTCATTTACCAAAGTCTTGGATGTAAACCCAGAAACTACTTAGACCCCCGAGTGTGGGTAAAATGCCTCTAGATTTTGCGTGCAAGTATGATAAAGTTACTTTGTTTTTATTCATGCAGTCCATTTCCTTGTATCCGCAGAAAGACATACACCGGATTTATGAGAACGTAGTCTATCAATTTATGATTAAAAACTGGTGGATGTATAAAAAACAATACATTTGTAATTGCAGATATGTTTATTTGAGAAGATTTCAGAAACTACAAGGGAAAGTAGGAAATGTGAGCCATATATGTGAAATTTGTCTTTCTAATCTGAATTAGTCTTCAATTATCAAGTATGAAATGTGTATCCTGTCCAGTTCAGATTTATGCTTTGTAGTGGTACAACGATTAGGCCTAAAGAGGCTGTGGCTAGGTCATATTAAGGACTTTTCTTTGCCCGAGTCACTGTAGTGGGTACCATTCTGTCTACAGAAATGTAAGGGGTCATTAAATAATCGTTGATTTTAATTAAAATAATTCACAGAATTCTAATTCACAGAAAAAAAAAGAACTTATAAGTCAATTTTGCTGTATATTGTATATTCAGTGCACATGTCAAGATTATAGTAGAGTAGTTGAGGGTATTTTACACACCGTTACAAATGTTATCTCTACTATTCTGTGTTAAGGGAACCCATCCTGGGGCTATTTTGACACTGAGAACAAGTTGTGTTATACATGGATGTCGTTTAACATTCAAAGCAACATTAGTTACTGCAGCTCATTCGGGTACTGACAAAGTGCCACTCTCCCCTTTCATTATAAAATTAGGCTTTGTTCTCATTGGAGGCAATGCAACAAATGCATCCGTTACGAGCACGGCTTTAAATAGAAGTGCAGCCAGAAGAGGCCTGCGTTAAACATAAAAATAACTATGCAAAACAGGGTAGTAACAAGCCACTACTTGGCTATCTGGCAGTTAGTACATCTGGTAAACATTGTAGCGTGTAAGCTTATAGGCTTATTTGTTTACATAGTGGTCATCCAGTAAAAGCAGTGCGCTCGTCTAGACCAGAAGTAATTTATTCTGTCAAAGACTCATCGATCTAGGGGGATTGTCAGTACGCCATTTGGGCTTTTACACGCCAAATTTCAAAGTGCGATGGTGCCTACATTTATAAATCACTGTCCTCGGTTGTGTTCGGTTCATGATTACACATTCAGAAAAGAACCAAGTTAGTACTCTAACAAAACCACATGAGGCCCTTTCTTAACCTCTTTGAATAAGCACAAAACATATCCTGTGTAATAGTAGTCTCAATTCTGGAGCTCAGGCCTTTCAAGGCACATAAAGGCACCCAGTGTAAAAGACAATGGTTCAGGGCCACGCCCAGCCAAACACAGCCAGGTAAAGACAGACACACGCAAATCTCCAGAGACAAGTAACGCACACGCATTGAGCGCACGAAACAAAACAACAAAAGACACACCCTGCTCCTCCATGTAACAGTGTAAGATGAGAGTTTTTATGAGGCGGGGATTCAGACAAAAAGATATTATCTTCTTCACTGAACAATATCTCAGGTAACTGAGCGATAACAGTGTTATTGAGGCACATTAAGGAAGGCAATGGATGGGATTTAAAAACTTTGTAGAGCAAAATGCTAAGGTGTCATTTTCTTTTACATAAAGTCTGTTGTTTTCCACTGTCACAAATAAGCTTGTGAACAAGACAAAGGGCGTGTAGCATCAAAGACACAAGGCCAGGTCAGCAGTGGTTCTCAAACTGTGGGTGGGGTACCGTAATAGACGACAAGCTTGTTTGTTTGTTTGTTTTTTGGGTGAGGGTATTCAGCAGGAATGAATAGGATTGCAGAATAAAGTGTAGTATAATCCCCTCATTGATTGATGCTGGCGATAAGAATTAAATATTCCTTTGGTAGGAGTGGGAGAACTGAAACAAATGTTTGATTGGTTGGTTATAAAGAAATCATATCTTGATTGAAATCAGTATTTGTAATGCTGTGATTATCTAATAATAATATAAGAGAATTCCTTCAAATGCTATCATTATCATATAATATTCATTCAAATGCCATTTGGTGCAGTTTGGGGTTATTTTGAAGCCCCGTACGCTGGTTATGCGTCACAAAGTGGGGGACAATGAGGGTGGGAGAGTCACCTGTGCGACAGTGGGTGCAGGGGAGACAGCGGGTCATGCCGTTGGAGTGCTCCGTGTAGGTCTGGCCATGTTCACAGGGAACACACGTCCCTTGCTCCAGGTCTCTCTCACAGGCAGTCTGCACAAAGGTACCTGGCAAGAAAAGAAAATGTACAGTGTGCATATTCATGAATAAATAAATACAGGAGACAGCGATTTCACACTTCATGTGTGCCAAAAATTAAAAGCATTTTAATCCACATTTGTCCCCCCCCTCACACACACACACAAACACAAAACAGGGAAGGGGAATAAAACTGTATAATACACTACAGTATTGTATACTACACATAGGTTGAGGTTTTCTACCCAAATGGACGGAGCTTGCCTTACCTTTTCACCCAGACTAACCCACAAAGAAAATAGGTGTAAAATAATGGTGGGATTTTTGGATAGGTGTTAACAAATGGTGTCTGCTAAACAAATTATCCTAACGTAACAAGGCATTCCCTTCATCATCAAGTTATCTTTTTCCTACAAAAGTATTTCTGATTTTGTTTGTGATGTAATCTAACTCTTGTGATCCGTTTCTTGCAGGAATGCATCCTATGACTTAATGAAGTTTTACAGTTCAGGAGCGATGTGGAGCATAATTCAATTTCTTCCCAAGCCAAAAACCTTAACAGTAACAGTTTGATAACAAACATGTGATATTTGGTAGATGTTAAATATACACTATTTATAATACACTAATAGAGCAGTGACCCGACCCCAAATCATTACTAAAGAAGAATATCAGGTCCCCAATTAACCAATCACGTACTAAGAAGTGTCAACACAATATCAGTGATGAGCATAACAACACATTGTTGTTCCCAGAATAAACCCCAACAGTAAGTCTGGAGTTGAAGGCTTAAATAGAAGGCTAAAATGGTGATGTAAAAATGTAATTAAGTTTGTATTTAGCCACAAATCATAATACGTTACATAGGTTATCCTGAAATGTATAATTTTAAAAGGTTTGCATTTTAATTGTTATTTAAATGAGGATAGTTTTATTTTTACCAGCTCAAACATTGGATCTACTGCGGATTACTTTTCAACTTGCTATCCCAGAACATTTATTTATTTATTTGTTGTTCTGATATTTTCTGACACCATTCCCAATGTTGTCCAGGGGGAATTTCAGGTTAGGTTACATAATCTTGAGAAATGGTACTATATTCATTTCCAGCAGTACTATCTTATAGCTTACAGTATGCACAGGTACCGAGACATTGCTATAATCTTTATTGATCAATAAACAAACAATAAATCAATCGTTGGTCCTTTATGAAATGCATATTATGATGAATATTAATAACAATTCTACTGTTATGATTGCGTTGCTTGCTTGAACTCTCCTTACCAGCCTGACAGTTGAGGCAGCAGAGCCCCATGTGGAGATACTGCTGGTTTTCCACGCAGGCTCTGGATCGCTGGAGGGTCTGGTTTGCGTGCTCATTGCTGGACCACGTTGCTCCACATCCCACCAGCCTCAAGTAGAGCAATGCCACCTGCATGACAGAGAGAGAGAGAGATGAGCAGGGGTGGGGAGGATAGGTTAGGGATCAGGTTTAAAGGAGGGGGGGGGAGGGAGATGGTGTTTGTCCACGGTATACCAATACACACACGCACACACACACACATTGAATAAGCCACAGTGGAGAAGGAGAGTCTGTGTTCTCATAGGAAACCTTGTGTGAGCAATCTACAGTTTAATTTGAACCATCTGATCTGAACATCTGCCGTGGGAAGGCAATTTAGGGAGACAGTCGGAAGCAGGGGGAGAACATGTGCCGAAGCTGCACGCTAATGCCATGCCCCACTACTAGGAAGCCTAATTGAATTAGCCAGCTCGTTTTTCATTAAATGCAACCTGTCAATTGACTTAAATGTGGCGACACCAGAAGAGTTTTGATAAGGTTAGCCTAGCGAACAGTGGCCCGTATCGAATGCGATTCCAGTAATCTATTCATGTGCTGGATAATAACAGGCTTGTACAGGTGGGGGCCGGAGAAGAATACGGCCGAACACTTTAGTGTGGCCCCCGGGCGGTGGTGTTTATTCACACGCTTTTCACCATGTCAATGTGAGAAGGCCCCATTCATTGGCGAACAACACACTTTAGTGGCTCTACTTCAAATGACCCACATTCTTAAACCTCGGCCCTTTGAATGGCCGGTCATGCGACACCGCCACGGAGCGCCCTCAAACGCAACGCGACACCTCCCATGTAAAGGAGAGGCCTAGTTTTGGAGGTTTTGTCTGTCCCGTACCATGGCCCCCACCCACCCAACCTCCCACACCCACCTAACAGAGGCTTCGCAGAGAAAAGGAACAGGTTAGGGTGGAGAGGGCCAGGCAGGAAAGGGAAAGAAAAAAAAGGAGAGAGAGAGAGAGAGAGAGAGAGAGAGAGAGAGAGAGAGAGACAGAGAGAGAGACAGAGAGAGACAGAGAGAGAG
>JAOEHI010017919.1:0-15583 GCA_025447815.1 Percopsis transmontana
CTCTCTCTCTCTCTCTCTCACTCTCTCTCTCTCTCTCTCTCTCTCTCTCTCTCTCTCTCTCTCTCTCTCTCTCCCTCAGGTATTGTTTCTCTCATCTCGCTGGTGATCCTGTCCTATGACCGCTACAGCACCCTGACTGTGTACAACAAGCGTGGCCCAAACTTCCGCAAGCCCTTGTTGGCCGTGGGGGGATCCTGGTTGTACGCGCTGGTGTGGACAGTGCCCCCCCTGCTAGGATGGAGTAGCTATGACTTGGAGGGGGCGAGAACGAGTTGCTCAGTGTCGTGGACCAATCGGACAGCCCAGTCCCATGCCTACATCATCTGCCTGTTCGTCTTCTGCCTGGGCCTGCCCATCCTGGTCATGGTCTACAGCTATGGCAGGCTCCTTTGGGCAGTCAAGCAAGTAAATAATAAACTTGTGGTTCTCCACACACAGGGTTGTGAGAAAATTTTTGGGGGGGGTCAATTTTATGGGAATTATTATCATTAGGTTGTTGTCCGCTTGCCGTGTGTGTGTTGATTGTCTAGTGGGCAGGATAGTCTAGTGGTCTGGGTGTTGGACTCCCAGATGGAAGGTTGTGGGTTCGAGCCCGAGTTGGCCTACCTGTAAGCATCCTTGAGCAAGATGCCTAACCCCTACCTGCTCCATGTAATAACACCATGTAATTGTAAGTCGCTTTGGATAAAAACGTCTGCTAAGTGCCCTAATTGTAATTAGATAGACATTGAAAACATACATTGGGTCAATGCCAAGTAGTTTACTTCCTCCTCCTTGTAGAGAAAATTCTTTGCACCCTTTTTTGAGATAGAATGAACTTCATCATAACATGAGTGTAGCCCAATGATAACACTCAAGGGTTTTCAGGTGCGACGCTGACCGTGTCAACGTTGTGTTATTCACCAAGTGGTCGCAATATTCCATATGATACAACAATATTTCTATTACCGTACTGCAAGTAGTTTGCTCCGCTGGTCCGTCTGTTCCTCACCGTGCCTCCTCTCCGGGTCTGGACTCCACCGTTTTGTGGAGACAGGTGATTAATAATTGCCCAGATCTGTCCCCTAATCCCCAAGTCCCATGAACCACACCTCCCCACAGTCCCTCCCACAGACAGAGCTAAACCACGCCCACAACCCCCATAATGAGCATGAAGAAGGTAGTTTTATTAAGTTGAGAAGTGTGGTGTGCTTGCCAAGTCGTGTTTATTATTGACTCACAGGTGCCCAATTTGTTACAAGGACAAGCCCAGGACCAGAACACAAGGGTGTTCTGACAAGAAAAACTGAACAATTCCTTAAAATCCATTTTCAGTGTTGCGTGGTTTAGCTTTGGTATGTTAACCACAGAGATTATATCCACTAAGAGATGCAGAGACACAGCGACTGATGAGACTGCATTTTGAGATAGAATGACTGTGTTCATTGCTATAGTATGAATATGTCAGCTTTCGTACATACAATTGTCAAGTAATATTGAAGACATTTAATCAGTGCATGTGGTTTCTTGAGCCCTTAGGATTTCTTAATTTCTTAATTATGTGAGCAGTTCATTTAAAGGGTTGCATGGGAGATTGTGTAAACATATTAGTTTAGAGAGATCAGCAGGTTTGATAGAGCCTAATGTCACACTACACGACTTGTGAATTGAGCTAAAACTTCTGTACTGTGTTCCCAGCTTAAGTCGCTCAGAACAAGAACCTGTAGTGACAAAAGGCCAATTAGAAAAACATTGCCAGCGGGATGCGCTTCGCTACATAATTATTTTACCTCTCTGCAGCTCACATTGGCTAAATCCAATCGTCCACAGTTCTCCTGTTCTGACCACAGGTAGTCAGCTGGGCAATCGGTCAAACTGACATTTCAATTCAAATAAAATTATTCATTGTGTAATGTTGTGGCTGATTTTAATGTAGAAATGCGCTTAGTGCAGATAGTACATGAGCCACTGAACTTGACGAACCAGGCCCCTACTCCTCAGTTGTGGACTCTCTTCATTCTTCCCCCATAGGTGGGCAATATTCGCAAGACGGCAGCACGTCGGAGAGAGTACCATATACTGGGGATGGTTCTGACTACGGTGGCCTTCTACATGGTCTGCTGGATGCCCTACGGCGTCATAGCCATGATGGCGACGTTCGGCCCCGACAACATCATCAGTCCGGTGGCTAGCGTGGTGCCATCCCTACTGGCTAAGAGTAGCACAGTAATCAACCCTCTGATCTATATACTAATGAACAAACAGGTAAGTGTTCAGTAGGTAGGTGTGTGTGCTGAGAATTGAATATGATATGTTAAAAGGTAACGTATGCTGTAAAAGGTATAAATAAGTTAGCCCTGATGACAGACAACAGAAGGTTATGTTTCCTTACATAACTGGTGTATTACCCATTCAGTTATTGACAAATTTAATAATTGTATGTTGCTTTGGATAAAAGCGGCCCTTAAAGCCCTATTGCAAGAATTGGTATTTTTTCCTCCCGGACTCCCCCTACAGTTGCAGAGTGTAATTCACTTTTACACCACTGTATTAAATACAAAATTGCGCTTTGAGCCCCCTTATTGACAGCGGTACACATGCATTTGTTGACAAGATGAAGGATACGTAACTAGCAAGGAAATATCAGAAGCCAAAGAACACGTCAACTGACAAGGTAGAGTGATATTGCAGGATTTTACAAAAATATGACTGCATAGTTTTTGAAAATTTTGTGGAGTATGTGTACAAAACGTTGTTGGCTACATGATATACTGTAGGATATTTCACATAATATACATTGGACAGTGTAATTTATTACAAGCTAGCTGAGATAAGTTGTCAAGGTCGAGGCTTATTTGGCGTGAGATTGTCTAAGGAGTGTTTGATGGCGAGTACAGCACAGTAGACTGTATACTAGTACAACTAAGCGCACATAAAATGGTGACGAGACTATGCTCGACGTTTAATAATTTGCTCGACGTTTAATAATTTGCTCTTGGCATACAACACAGTAACCAACAAAGACAAACATAATCCCCAACATATACCCCACAGTCACACTGAATGAGTGATTAGGTGATGGGAGTCTGGTGTGTAGTTGGGGTGCATTGGGGATGTGGACTGCTGCAGGCCGGTGGCAAGTACCATACACCGGCGCGGTAACGGGAGGAATGTCTAATCAATATAAAATGTTTTCTACATGTACAACAGCTTTATTTACATGGTAAAAAATGCTGAAATAACTGGAATCATACATACAAAACAAGTCTTTAAATATCCATTCAAGTGTAATAAAACGACCTTCAGTGACAAGTCAAATTAGATGACCTAAAAGAAATCCATCCAAAAGGGAGTGAAGTGTGAAGGTCACCAATTGTGGTCTGTTGTGAAAGTCTCTTTTCCTCTTCATTTGAGAGGGCATTTTTGTGAGCACGAAGAAAAGTTAAAAGGTTGGACATTACTTCAGAGGAAGTTATATTCCCCACAATGCAGAACCTAGTTATAAAGTACATTAAAGACAGGCCTTTACATACTGTATAGGAATTAGAAAATGAGGCAAAGACTAAACAAAATAAAAAATGAAAAATTCTAAATCAGTGACCTCCACTTTACAGTTGATCAAACAGGAAAGTTAATGCCACATTTGAGTACAGTTTTCTCCATGCACAGGAAACCTGCTATAAAAGAGCCTTCAAACTGACATCAACCCACCTAGCAAGGCTATAGTTACAGGAAACAAATGTGGCAGACTCCTGCTGCACTTGCCAAAATGCACTGCACTTCAAGTGTTTTCAGGGAACTAATAATTGCTGCACTGCAGCTGGATGTAATAATCCCATCCACACACATGAAATTTGCACACCATCACTCAAAACAAAAATGTGTCCTGCTTCTCTGAAGACTAAATATACGGTCTACTTACGTTACAGTACTAGAGCACAGACATAGACAGTTTAAGACTTTTAGCCCTGACCCAGATTTGCATGCGGTGTGCATTAAAAATTATTTAAAACAAAAGTTACATATGCATTTATGTACAACATCCAGGGTTTTGCACCTTCAATGTTACAATCACAAGGAATTATAAACTATTGATGATTTACCTCAAGTAAAGATAAAATCCTGCACGACTCACAATAAATACTGTCATCACCTCCAGCCTAGAGAAATACTCCCATTTTGCCTACTTTGATCTGGTAGTTTTCATCTCCCCAAAACAATGGCTTGCTCACCACATTGTTGTTGCCCAGTAAGAAAACAGTTGACACAGCACAATGCTAAGCGCCAGGATAGTTTCCTACAAAAATATGTATTTTGACATAATTCTACCTTTAAGAATTTCTCATACGTCTTTTCATCATCTTCAGCAAACATCGCAATAAACAATGCAACATTTTTCGGACACATTTTAACATCTGTATCAAACCACGCACAATGGCCACAATAACAATTTCTAGAATTCTATATAGTTTCCACAAAAAGAAGTTCTTTATAGACAGTCATTCTTGAATGCATATCTGCAGCACAAGTCACAACTTCCATTATGCCTGCATGGCATTAAAGTTGCTATATGTAGGATTTGAGAGTTGTAACGAGAGCTAGCAAAATTAGATTTTGAAAATCAACAACCCAAAAATCCTGATTGGTCAGAAATCTTTCGGGCGCCGTCAAAAATCTAATATAGACTTATATAGAGGCAGGGGCTATCAACCAGAGCAGATATTCAGAGCATTTCACTCACTGATAACTGATGGAGGTCTATTGAATTTCTAAGAAATTGCACTAAACTTATAGCTCTTAAATACTTCCTACAGCCCCTTTAAGGTCAGTTTTACGCCAACTGATATTATGGTAATGGTATTATTTGACAATAAAAAAAAAGGCATTTCAATAAGCATTTGTACAAATAATAAATCAGGATTAAGAGGTAAGATTCCAAATGTATGGTTTTAATGAATGCATGTGTATTTTTGTTGTAATGAATGTATATGAGTCAAGGCTTAAAAAAAAAGAAGCAAAAACTGCTCCCCAGCCTGCTAAACCAATCCCGCTAGAGCCAGGTACCATGGCAGGCCTGGCACTACAGTCAGTGTAAACATGAAAACCAGCAAAGCAAGAAACACACAATCTTTCTGATAAGACATGGTCTAGGTATTTTTGTGTCTGTGGGTTTTTGTCTGCCATAAACCAATAGAAGATTTGTGATAAACACACTTGGAAGCCTTTCTGCATGACAAAACAAGAGATGTGCACACAGAACAAACTTCAGTGGTGAATTCCAAAACTGATTTTAGCCATTAGAGACAAAATTACATTCAATAAAAAGTGAACAGACCTTTAAATAGGGGCTGAGGATTACACGCTGTGTTGGCACAAGGCATGGCTCAGTAGACCCTCTAAAAAAGACAAGCTTTCAGCCATTTCTGCATTTACACTCAAGGATACTGCAGACTTAACAACCGAATACACTGTACACTACTGCATGTATCTAAATAGTCCAAAAGGCAACCCAGGGGAAGTGTTCATTTGACCCCTTGGCATTTGGGGTTACGACTGTACTAAGCACCTATTTAGGCTAAAATCTATGATGTCCCAATTAAATGTGACTTTTATACGATGGAAACAAAAACTATTCTCCGTGCCAGATAAACCTACCAGAAATATTGGGCATTAATCTAAAATACAAAAGAGGTTTCTTGGCATGGAATCAGAAGACCTCTGTAAGATGGGTATACATTTTTAAAAAAAAAAAAGTCACAAAAAAAAGCAATGCTTTCTCACAAATTTCAATAAAAATGCAATGCAGACCTCCCAATAAGCACATATTTGACTACACCAACGTTTCAGTTATGATTGCTAGACAAATCAAACATGCATTTTGTGTATTGTAGGGCACACTGTCGCCTTAGAACAAACGGTCGACAACACACACCGATACGCTTTATAAGCAGTTAAACAAAAGCCACTTGAGGGCAGACCAGTTTAAAAGGTTGTTAGGCAATTTGTTGTCCGTCCACACGATTTTCTTCTTGAGCAATCACTTTTTAAACATCAAAAAGCTTACCTTCAGGGATTTGACCCCTGCACCTCAATTCCTTCCTTTGAGTATTTTACATGCGTCTTTGCAAGAGACACATACTGTAAATATGTAATAGGAAGTGGGAATTGACAATCTGCGTCTTGCATGATGTGTGTGAGTCATGCAGACAATAGCAATTAAAAACGGCGTCAACTAATCCCCCCCCGGCGATGACATTTAAAACCAAATATTGTTCATTAAAAAAAAAAAAAAAGTACACCAATCATATTAAATAATACAAATGCTAGGTCAACTGGGTGCAGATCCACACTCTTTGTGGACACACCGATAACGTTGTGTAAGAATATAATTTACTGTAGGTGAAGGTATATAGAACTGGTTCATTTCAGTACTGTGGTATAAGGTATGCTGAAATATGTGTGTTTACCTGTATGACATTCAGTGCAGATTACCGCTTGCTCGATCAAGTGTTATATATACCTATACCTCTTTTTTTACTCTACACAGTGGAACATCCTTTACGTAGAAGACCAGCCAAAGTTTTTGATAAACACATTAGATGTTTACAACATTAAAACAATACCAGGTATTGAAAAATGTAAAATAAATCACTGTTCTATCTAAAAACACTAATCTATTGCTACCCTAGTCAGCTCCACTGCTAACGTGGCTCAGCTAAAGCAGAGAGGAAGTCTTTTTGAAATGTTTATCTTTTATTTCTCTTTAGTCCAATTGGGCCCGTATGGGGGGGGGGTCTGCCTGCCAAGGCAAGTTGGTGGTCTAGTAAAATGTCCCGATGAAGACGAGCTGAGTCAGAACATGTAATGTTGCCCCCTGCCCTCTGATGCCCTATGGCTTCGTTCTTCACTTTAAACATATTGGCTCCAGGCTCCTCGTCTCCAGTGACTTTATTGCACCGTTCCCTCAGTCAGCCAATAGGGCTGGTGTGTGTGTGAATAAGGGGGGAAGGGGGGGGGGGCTCAGAGGGGGGAATCTCAAATGTCACAGTCGACGGTGCTGAGCCCAGGAAGGGTGACCCGGCCCTTCCTCCTGAGGTCACTCTCGGGACCCGTGTTGATCTGCTGCACCATGCTCTTCTCGTAGAGGAGCGGGTGGTAGGCGCCCAGCGTACAGGCGGCGTCGTAGTAATGCTCGTGGTAGTGGCACAGGTCCGTCTGCCGCATGGAGGGGATGTACTCGTACACGTGCACCTGCTCGCACAGCGCCATCATCAGGAGAATGCCTGCCGGGGGAGGACACAACACGAAGGACGGTTTAGATACGTATACCCCCCTATACGTGGACTCCAGGGTGTGTGTGGTCACCAGCAGGCTCACCATAGAGCGCTAACGTTACATTTAGTTATTCCTTTTAAAACCTCCTTAACTTCTAACTGCTTGCTGCTCACTATCAACAAGGTTCCCCAAGCAGTAAGCCCTACAGGCTCTGGTAGTTACAATATCCAGTCTTGAATCACGCATACCAAATGTTCATTACACAGAGCACTTTCATAGTCTCTCTGCATTCATATTCACATAAAACCACCCACCTCCCCCAAACTTATCATCTCTATCTTCTCCAGCATTTTCTAGTTACTTCTGTACACAATACTCCCTAATCTCAGATTCTATCAGAAAAACGGGATGCAACTAACAATTATTCTTAAAATCAATTTATAGATGTTTTTATTTATAATGTGATTAATATAGCAATTCACATTAAATGGCAGTAAAATAAGGTAGAACACGATGTTTAATGCTCATGACAAGTTCTGTAAACCCAAATGTGAATCTTAAAATAGTTGAATATGTTATGCTATCCAGTAGCCAAAACATACCTTTTAAAACATAGCTTTTAATTTAAAAACCAGGCATTCCCATTTTGGCTTGTAAAGGGCAATTTATTTTACAAGATACATAATTTAAGTCCTCCTATTCTACTGCTAAGTCAGTACAATTGGTCATTTGCACCGTTTATCCTGCTGTCTGATGCCTGACACTTTGGAGAGAAATGCACAGTCATCGCATCTTTAGCAGTGACTGACCACTCTGTGCCCCCTCTCTCTCCCATCCTCTTAACAGTTCTACAAGTGTTTCCTCATCATGTTCCACTGTAATCCAGCAACGATTCAGAACGGACAATCCTCCATGCCCGTAAAGACCACGGTCATCAGACTCAACCGCAGAGAGAACTGCACCGGAGTGCCCTGCGCCGCCCAGATCTCCACTGAGGATGCGAACCACGGCTGCCCGGGTCATTGAGTGCACCCGCCATGCGGCGGGTTCCATCCTGGGCAGGAAAAACAAACACAAGGGGGCGACAGGACAACACACGCATGGCTCAGTATCCATGCTTTTGGTGGTTGTTTGATTAGGGTCATCAAAGCAACATTTAACAGTGTCTAAAACAGTGGTGTCCCCGTCTCCCGTCTGTGTGCAATCTGAGGAAACAAAATTAAGCTTGACCTTGGACCAAACAAAACATTAATTTGTGTACTGTATGTGTGAGCAGGTGTATATGCATATTTGGTAGTGGTAAAGTAGCAGTTTTATTGTTTTTAGTGAAGAGATTAATTCAAACAGTCCAATTAGTCTTAATTAGGATATATTACTATGCTTGATATATCTTGCAAAACAGCTGAGGTGCCAAACTACGGCTATGTGACTTAGCTCTTTTGTTTACAATGCCAAGACACTGTATGCATAGGGGGGGATTTAGAAACGCTCTTTAAAAATGCTGTTGTTAAACTATTTATTTATTGACAATTGTGATTGTTTGCCATTGTGTAGCTTCTACTGCTTTCATTTTTTGAAACTGGTCTTCTTATTGTGTAGATGGCAAAGGCGAATGGCAAAACTTTTACACGGGAATTAAAACAAGAGTGAAACTGTAAATAGTCTTTCCAAATCCTTAGGTTTATACCATAGGCTCACTGTGTTACTACATTGTTTACAATGTTTTGTTCTATGATTGAAAATATGAAATATATTTTTTTTAGTAATGTAACAAATCACTTATATACCCCCATTACCACACCTTTTAAAATAATTTTTTTTTTTTTGTAAATCAGTTTCTATAAATCCCATCTGCATTTTCTCCAAAACGAACAGGACCCTTGGTATGTGTGTATGTGCCTAAAATTTAATTTTCCACTTCGCTAATGCCCGTTATCTGTTGCCAGTCAATCTGTGCTCATGGTTTAGGTATAAGCACAATTCCTGGACACAATCCCGGTGCTTCTCCTTCACCAGCTCTCTGCCTCCCAGAGCACTGCTTCTGAGCTCAACATGGGGAACATGGGGTCTAGTGCAAATGTGCAATAAGCTCTGAAAGCAGCCTCCTCTATCTTACGGAGCTTTGATTCAGTGTACCATGCATCTCTACATTTCATTATAAATGCAAAGTCCCTTACTCACCATTGCATTATTTATGATCAGGTGTAATGGACATCATTGACCACCCGCAGACGACAGCACTGGTATATCTATCTATAAAGCGATACTGGGTAAACTTCCAGCTATACCCTTCTCTGTCTCAGCTCTGGTAGTTAGCCAGCTACGCTCTTCAAAGTGGTTGTTTTTTAATGTACCCCGGGTTTTGACAGATCGGGGGAAACTGCGTTTTCTTACTTTGCACCTTGGGCATGGAATAATCTACAAAACTATCTCAAATTAAACACATTTCTATCCATTGATGAATTTAAGAGCATCATAAACAATGTGGTGATGGAGGCATGTGGTTGCTTTTCTTTAGAGGCCACTGTGTTTTAATAGTTCTTCTGTTTTATTGTGGTTTTTTGTATATCATGTTGTATATGTTGCTTTTAATTTGTTGTGATCCTGTACGGCTGCTACATAGGCCAGGTCTCTTGTAAAAGAGACTTTATCTCAATGGGACTTTCTGGTAAAATAAAGTAAAATAAAAAAAATACATACGTATAAAATTAACTTGCCATCGTTCTTTATGGAACAGGAATAGTCGGCATGTTAGCGTATGGATTCTATAACGCACTATGGTAAGGAATTTATTATTCACTAACACAATAGCTACAGATGAACACTGCTAATGCTGACAAGGTCTGCGCAGCTTATCGTTTCAACTTTCTGTCACTCGGAAGGCCCACCATGGCATCTAGTCTATTATTAATGTAATAATGTCCTACCTATGCTCATAAGGGCTGTATTTATTCAAGAGAATAAAACTCACAGGTGGAGCTACATATCAAGCTGCACTCCTTTGTGAACCGTCGTGGATCATGTTGCCCACCTGCCTCCTTGTTTTCAACAGCAAGTCCAAAACAGACTCGCCTTGGTTGATTTCCAGTGTTGCTTCCTTGTGTGTGTGTGTGTGTCATGGGCATCAGCCTACACTGATGGTTGCATGAATGTTCCCGTCGCTACATTCTCACATCCGAGCACTGCGTGGGACGAGAGGTAAATACTGAGAAGCTGGAGAGTTTAAGCAATGCTGCCATCGCCTCACCATCCCCTAAAGTGCGGCTTTGAAGTGCCACGGCCTGCTGAATTAATCGACTTGCAAATTGCTTCGGAGCAAGATGGAGAGGACTTCAACCTCCTCCAAACATCAAGTGTGTGTGTGTGTATATTGTGTTCACCTATGAAGCCAGAGGAGGGAGGGTTGGGCTGGATGTTCTCCTGGTTGTTGCCTTGGATCACATCCCAGAGTTGCCACACGTAGCCGGGGTGAAGGACGTAGAAGGGCTGGCTGGGATGGAGCCTACGGTGCTCCACGTACGGCCCAAACAGGTTATAGTCTGGGCTGGCATACCACTAGGGAGAGGAGAGGTATATGGGTCAGCAAGTGGAGGGGGAGCAAAAACTACATAGAAACAGTCCAGACCAAGGCACAGAGTTTTTACATGCAAAATGAGTCGACTTTTCCCCCAATGCTTGGCTTCATTTTACATGCTCATCAGCCTTGATTTTATGTCAACACACCTGTGTAATTCCACCCCTGTAGTGTTAATTAAGCTGGTAAATCAAAGTCCTTATAGACACTTGGCAGCCATCTTGGTAACGCCAGCGGGCAATTGTTTAACAAGACCCTATCTAAATGAACGGGTAGAGAGACATATCTGCACTTTCAATGGTCACCGGTGTCATGGGAAAATTACCAGCAGCAGAAATCTGACCTAAGACCTAATTTCTGTTATTATAATGAGCCCTGTCCTTGAATGCATTTGGAAACCAATGGGATATTAAGAAAAATGGCCGAGGACAATTGTTTAGCAAGTTTCTCTGTAGAGCGAGAAGGACAAACCAGTATAGTTAGGCTGTACAAAGGTTCTCTTAGGTGCAGGGGAGAGAGAGAAGCAAACCCTTGACTGCCGAGTATAAAAGCCCTCCTGTATATTTATGAAGGTTGTTCTAATAATTTTCTGATCAAGCACGGCTGTGCCCGTAAATAACCCCCAGAAAGTCAGTTTGGTGGGGTTTCTTTTAGGTTTAAAAAGCCCCCCCCCCCTCCACAGGTTATACTTCTACGACGCATGTGAGGTCAGTGCAACCACACAATTGGCTTAATAGGAATGAATGAAGAACCACATTATTCAATTAAATGTTGCTAATTAAATAACTAATAACCTACTGATAATCATTTCTTTAGCCTAAATGAGCCATGTGTAACTGTGTAGGCGTTAACACTGTCTGACAATGCCTCGACATGAAAACAACCCTTTGAAAAATGTTCTTCCCTTAAAACAAGGCATGATCCTCACAGATAACCAAAGGTTCAAAGAAGGCTCAGCCTAATTGCTGGACATTTGAAAAAAAACAAGTGCCTCAGATCTCAGCCAGTCAGGAATGAATGGGCTGGGCAGGAGGAAGACGAGCGCAGGGAGAAGTTACAAGCTGATGGGGCTGGCAGTTGTGCGATGCAAAGACCAGAAATGGCTGTAGGATGCAGTGTAGAGTAAGCAAGCATTGTGCACATTTGTGTGTATTTATGTACGTGGAGAAATGTGTTGAATTCCAAGAACGGATTGAGGTCAGGGAGAACAAAGATGAAGGAGAGGGAGAGATTCGATAGGGACCAAGGGGTGGGGGGCTAGCTAGGGAGGGATTTATATGTTCGGTTACTACAGAACATTGACAATTTAGCATTAACCATGATTGACCTTCACTACTTACAAGCGAACCAATTTCCATCGATTGCCGTCTCCTATAAATCTGAGTGAGTATTTCAGCAGCACAGTCCCGTTTATTTAAAAAATAAATTAAAAAAAGCATACCTTGTGTAAGTTTACAGCATAAGGTGCAGGGTCCCATGCCACAAGAGTCACATTCTTGTAGAGGGAGCTGGTATTGAAATGATGTTTGGGATTGGCCAGAATCTAAAAAAGGTAAAAAAAAAAAAAATTGTATCTGTTTGAAAACAACAAAACGCTTTGAAAATGTGTACACAAAAATATGTATTTTATGATTATGCTATTGCGAAGTCAGTTCAATAATACTGTCCAATACTAAACATGCACAGCGCACACAAATGCACGGTTCCATGGCAACAGCATAGGGACCCCTTGAGCAACTACCAAGCCATGACTGAATCACAAATTAATAAAAGTCTTTGTTCCCTCATGTTTGTGTCTGCATTCTTGGCAGTGTTTGCATGGTTTTTATTTAACCTGTTATGTTACACAAATAATTTATGGCTCAAATTGATTTCCCCTGAGAAAATGTGCGATTTTATGCAGTAGAGCTCTTTTTCATAGCTTTACGTTTATAGTCGTGTTTGTTTTGGGGTTTTTTGTTTGTTTTGTTTGTTTTTTTTACACAGAAGAGCACTCATGTTACTATGGATGGGGAGCTGAACATTTAGCACTTTAAATTCTTAAACACTAAATGCTTGCGCTTTGTGGTCACAAATATGAGTGCATGTGTGAGTGTGTGCTTGTCAAGTCATTAATGCACAGATAATTTTCCTGAGCCATGTCTTCCCTAATTTAAGATTCATAGAACATTCAAGAATCATGGAACATTCAGAAATATATAATTTATTATTTATTCACTCTCATTCATCAAAGAATTGCTCACCTGTGAATTGATTATACGAATAGTGGTTTTATTCCCCACATCTCGCTCATATCCCTCAGTAGGTGCGGCATTGAACCGCAAAACTGCATCATGGGAATCTGAAAGCACATAATGAGAACTTGACTTGAAGATCAGGAATGTAAACCATACACAAAGTAATGCTATTCAAAGACCCAATGCCTTATACAGACGTTCCACCCAACCAAGGAAAACGTCAAATATTGACATCTACGGTAATATAGTAAACACCGTAAATCTGTCAGTGTATCAACACCTGACAACATGGTCTAAAGACAGAGGCAGCTGAATCCCTTTTATAATGCCCTTGACACATCATGAAAGCCTCACTTGATGACGGATGGACCTAGTAATAATTAGAAACTTGGAATGTCTGCATGGAATTGAATGGGGGATCAAGGAATGGTCCTTTTGGAATTTATCCGACAGTGATGATTTCCCAGCTGTAGTAGGGTTAACCCTCCTCCATCACTGCCACTAGTCAAGCGTTAGAACACGGATTGGCATTCAGCACAACCATCACCACTCCAACACCCCCCCCCGTCATATGTGAAGTATCACATATGACAGGAGTAAATATTTGTTCCTAAATGGCTTCCCAGTAATGGACTGTGAGCACCCTCTAGAGGGAAATCATGGTAGCATATCAGAGAAAGTGCTCTCCTCTTTTAGGTTTAGAGATATAAGCGATAAGATATTCTTTTCACATTTTTCACCAATATGGCTGATATAATGAAGAGAGACTGTTCAAAAACAAAACACAATTTACAAAATGCAATTACAATATTTGTGTAGTTTTTCAAACCTGTGACAATTAAAAGTGCTGTTACTGCCTTTTGCCACATGATGGAAGCAAAACATCAGTATGTATACAGTTTTAAACGTATACAGGACATGATGCTCACAGTAAAACTAGCACTACTGTATAGCCACAGGGAAACCGAAACATGATATATTAATCTTAATGCTCTAGATTTACGCTAATCACACAATAACTGTTATTGAGATTTATTTTATTAATCACAACACAATGTTTTAGACTGAGTAGAATCAATGGTGTTTTATTTCCTGCTGAATCTAATCTGGAGAAATAATGTTTACAAAGTCAGTCTTGTCTTGTCCACCACTGAAGGCAGCACTGTGATTAATGAGGCATTTACATTTATCCCATTTATCTTATCAGTAAGTCCCTATTAGGCAACAATAGTTAGTCACTTAGCTACTCGACAGTCATAGATGTACAGTTGATTGTAAATCCTTTAAAAGTTCCAGTCCAGTTAATTCTAGTAAGCCATCTGTTGCCACCTTCACACCCTCCTCAGTTCTCTAAAGTCAAAATATCTAAACAAAAAGCACATGAAAAAACATTAACATGGAAAATTGGGATTTTAACACAGAAAATCTAGTTTGTGCTTTTGATTACAATCGCAGGCAAGTGACCACCAAGTGATTTAGCACTTTATTGGCTCTCATAAAAATGAGAGCCAATAAAGTACACACAGTATATGCCTGGCCTAAATGTGCACAGCCAACCCAACAGCAACCTAGCAATGGTAACAGCATGACAACTATAAACAATGAAAGCTGTATCAACATCTTCCAGCAGCAGTTTCACACAAAAACGCAAAACACGTGGCTGGAATCTAACTACAGGTAACTGAATACATTATAATCCCTTGTGAACACAAGCACAATTATCGTTAGCGAAAATACAACCAAATAATTGTTGCAATCTGATTTTTTATATAAACACTGGTACATGTTCATAGTTCTGACACGTTATCAGTGTGCATTTTGTCTCAAACAGCAATGTTTAATCTGTAATGTAAAGCAGAACTAGTTAGTACACAAACATTCCTATTGTATAGATATTTTTCCATCCACCATTTCTCCTTTGCTTGCCGCACTAGTGACTAGTCTACTCACCTATCTCTTTGCCCAAGCCTGAGCGCAGGATGGCCCCAGCTGAGGTGACTACAGCGCAGGTCTTGAAGCCGTGCTGGCCATGGCGTTTGTACAGGTGCTCCAGGGGGAGCGGGGGCACCAGATGGGCCCAGCCCAGCGAGGAGAACGGTTGCTCCGACCCGTCCACCGTCCTCAGCCTGGCCTGGGCCTTCAGTTGGCAAAGCAGCTCCTTGGCACTCTGGGCAGGCTTGCGGTGGCCCTTGTAAGCCACGTGGTGCTTGTTGGCACTCAAGTAGTCCTTCATGGCGCGCTGCAGCCGGGGGCTCAGCATCACCGCGGAGACGCGGCCCCGCCACAGGCGCTGGACCACGGAGGACGACTTCCGGAAATAGTACTCCTCCACCTCCAAGGAGTCGCCTGCTCTCTTGCCTGCAGCGGTCCTCCTGCTGTTGCCTCGCTCTCCTCCTTCTTCTTCTTCCTCCTCCTCCTCCTCCTCCTCCCCGTCCTCCTCCTCCTCCTCCTCCTCCTCCTCGCCGCCAGCATGCCGGAGGGCGGAGCGGTTCTGGTTCTCCGGGGTCTGGGGGGTTCT
>JAOEHI010017919.1:15683-28948 GCA_025447815.1 Percopsis transmontana
TCCTCCTCCTCCTCCTCCTCGCCGCCAGCATGCCGGAGGGCGGAGCGGTTCTGGTTCTCCGGGGTCTGGGGGGTTCTCTCGCGGCTCTGGGTCACGGGGTCCGAATGGGAGCCCACATTCTCTGTGCCGAAGGAGGACCAGGCCGCCAGGCTCTGGGGGTCTAGGTAGTCCGGGCGGTTGGCCTCCTGGCTGGTGTACATTGCGTAGGGGGCGCTGTTGGGGCTCTGGCTGCCCTCCAGCCTGGAGTCTGCCGTGGAGCTGGCCGAGGGCTCTGGGTTGGGGTCTGCTGCAGGATAGATGGAGGTGGAGATGGCGGTGGCCAGCTCAGGCCTGGAAGCCATGACGACCCAGTGCTGATGGGATCCCTGGATGGAGGCCAGGCGGCGCGTGTCCGGGTGCTGGGACAGCGAGGAGCCAGCGGAGGTCAGCGGCTCCTCCACGTGAGCATCCAGGAAGTACGAGAGGAGACCCAGAAAGAGGAGAACCCAGGCCAGCATTCCCAGCAACACCAGCCGCCTCCACTGCCTCATACTGGACCTCATCGCCTCCCACTCACATAGACGCTTGGTTAACAGCCTGGCCAGGCCACGCCACACCGCGGCAGCCCTTCGCCCAGATGTCGGTGGTGGGGGTGGGGAGGTGGGGTGGGGAGGGGCGCGGGGGGCCTGAAGGAGAAGAGACATCTGCAGTGAAACTTGCCGCCCAAAAGTACAAATGCGAGGTAGGTTAGAACACAGTTCTGTCTCGCTCTAATGAGACTCACCTGAACGGAGGCTTCTATTTCTTCACGTCCATGTGTTCAGATGATAACAAGACCCTGAGGCGAGAACAGGTATAAATAAGTTAGGCATAACTTCCCAAATATGCATGAATGTGCGCACACACACACACACTCCTCAAAGCAATTCCCGTGGGCCACCGTTTCTCTGCTTTCCACACCAAAAAGAGTAAATCATAATTTCTAAAAGACATTTATAAAACTTGACACAATTTAATACCTCACCCTGTATTCATTTTGCCATAGAGATAAACTCTAACAAGTCCTATTAAGGATAAAGTCACTAGACCCGCACTCTCAGTCGTAAAACATTTTTCCATTTCTTTCAGTTTTTATCAATTTGCTACATTAGATTTTAGATTGTTTTTCATGCCATGTTTGTGAGTTGATACAATGAAAAATATGGTGAACAAATGTGCAATTAAACAGCTTGAAACCAGAACACAGTCATTTCTATTGTACATACAGTAATGATGTGTCTTGGGTTTTTATTGTTGGAGCTTGTGTCTCAGTGCAGCGTCGGAAAGCTCCTGGGTTTTTTTTTCACATGTGCTAATTATGTTTCTCTGTGGCCTACATCTGGCAGATGTGATCTCAGGAGACTCATGTGGTTTTCTGTACACTCAGACCTCTAGGCCTCCCACCCTGGGCCACACAAGGAGGTCAAAGTTCAACCACTAACCCTGGGCAAGCCGGTAAAAAAACAACAAAAAAAAACACAGGATGCAATGGGGCCAGAGGCAGGACACATGGCAATGGCAAAAAATAGCACTGTAAAGCGACTGATGGGCATCAGGGGTTGAAGCTAGTCAAAGAAGCAGAGAACATCCCAATTGTGGTAAAACCTGACATCATGAGTGTATTTTTTCATTTTATTTTTTTTTCATTTATATATCATTTTATCTATTTATGTAAATTCAAAAGTAAAATAAGTATAATAGACGTAAAATAAGCGAATCAACTGAAATAACTCACAACCCCCAAAAAACATCTTGCAGCCTCCTAGGAATCACTGCTTTAAAAAAGACCTAGTCCGCAGGTGTGAGTGAGGCTAGAATACCCTTTACAGCAGTTGGGACATTCCCACGCTGCTGGATTCAAATATGCCATTTACCCTTGAAACTGACAACAGCAAGTCGGACTACAGAATGTATTAAAGCAAAATGATCAAACACCCCAAGTGCAATTGGTTGCAAAAATAAAATGGGTTGCTTCACCTAGCAGCACTCAGGATGTGCGCTAGCTGTGGTGAAATGGTGTGGCACAGATGGAAAAGCGGGGGTGGGGAACACCGAGACAGTCTTGAAAGAGCTATGTGAAGAAATGATACTAAATGAGACAACAAATGGAGAGAAAAGGAATGTTTAAGAGAGCACACGATGGCAACTAACAAACCGATTGAGACCCGTAAGAATGAGCTAGAGTGTTGTGCAGGGAGCAAGAATGATTGTGTGTGGTAGACAACAAAGAGGAGATTGGTTAAATGTTAGCAGACCCTTTGCCCTAAGGAGGTTCATTATGGGGTGAAGAAAATGAGAGCGAGAGAGGCTTTGTGTGTTTTAGTGCAAGAGAATCCATGTTGTGTTTGCCTAGCAGTAAATACATCCACTATTAGGATTCTCGGTCTACTAAGGCTTAGTATTTCCAGCAACATGTTTAACTAGAATATTTTTATTTAATATATATATATATATATATATATATAAAAATTTATTGTAGCATAATGTCAAGTTTAAATAAGTCCGGAAACATTTTTAGTGCCGATGTCATGAGTGAAATTTCAGAAAGCCATTGGATTGTGTTGATTTTTGCACTCCCGTTTTAATATTCTCAACATAATCCGCTTGGTACATGAATGCAATGCATCTATTAACATGCCCTAGATCCCGCTTACCAGCACTGCAAAATATGAGAAGACCATTCAAAGCCCCATATGGACAAGAGAGTTAAAGGATCATTAAATTATCATCATGAGCAGAGAATGGATTGTATGCTGTGGATGGGGAAGAATGACACCAGCGGCCTCGCTGTCCCATGCAAGTTTCTGCTTCTTCAGGCCAGACAACTGCTAATACCCATGTAGTGTCTATGACATTTTGCATCACAAAGCCTGGGCTTACACTGACTTTCATCAATCAACTAGTAGGAATGTAATTATGCACTAGAATGTAACTTTGCTACGTTATTACCAACAGATAGTCATCTTTTTATTAATACTACACAGTAAAAAACGCGTTTTCCCTGTGGGACGAGAGAAGACACACATTGAGGAAGTGTAACACACACAGCTGGCGGTAATGGTAAGTCAATCAAATCAAATCCAGCAGGAGCGAGATCTAATTACAATTAGGTCATTTAGCAGACGCTTTTTATCCAAAGCGACTTACAATTACATGATGCCATTATATTAAGCAGATTGCTCAAGGATGCTTACAGGTAGGCCAACTCTGGGGCTCGAACCCAAGACCTTTGGCCCCCTTATACATTTTACAGATAGATATCGAATTGGATGAATTTTTAAATAACGATTAAATTATATTTTATTTTGCACACTAGAAAGCAAAAAATTGTTTTTCTCATTTATAGATATAGTCAGACCCTTACTGTAACTCTTATTGAATTATCTTGTGCTTTTATTAACATTGACGACTGAAGTGCAGACCGAACGCTTCTATTGTAGAGCCCTGCTTTTAAACAATACACGTTTAAACAATTAGAAGGTTTTTATTAAGATGCTGTAAGTAGGGTCTATGAACATAAATCTGCTGAAAATAATCTGCATTAAATCCTGCTTCACTGGTAGCGTCATTGCAATTTAGTTGTTATTTGCAGTTAAATAAAATTGTGTAGATCGTGCTTTCTCTGGACCAGTGTGCAGTATTTGCAATGCCATCATTGCAAGGAAGTAATTTATATAGTTTGGTGTTGTGTGAGTAACCCTGCAAGAAGATGGAATTGAACTAGAGGGGAGGACATTATAAGAGATGTAGTAAAATAACTTTCCCCAGCAATAAGATGGCCTGGCCTCAATGTGACTTAGCCTATTGAAGGAACAATTAAAGTTAAAAACTAGACTAGAACTAAAGAGGAGGTACAACTCACATTCCACATGCCCTCCCAACTTCTTTAATATTCCCAGTGTCTGGACAAAACGGAAGGTAAGTGAACTGAATACTAGCTACTAGCTCCCTGATAAGCACTTAACAAAGCCTTGAGGGAATACTGAAGTGCAACTTCTCTCAAAAGAATATTCCACTTTAATGTACACTGCAAAGGGACTGGGGCAGCGAGGACATGTTATAAATGCATCACTCGAAGCCAGGTAAGAAAATACCTTAAATAAGATAACTTTGTAATAATAACAGTGACTTCTTTAGCAAGCAACACAATACATTAGCAGAGAATAGCCTTAAATAAACTTTGGAGAAACACTAAAGTAGTTGTCCTAAAGCTGAAATTTGTGTGCATTTCCTCAAACATCCAATGGTCTCCCTCTCTTGGCACCCAACTGTCTGTATGTCTTGCTGTTTTGAAGACAAAGGCTAGAACGATGTGAGGGTAGAATCTAATGAGGTTAATGAAGATTAAGGTAGGTTGGCAAACACCATCATTAAAAAAAATCCCGCGGCTCATGAGCCAAAAAAAAAAAAAAAAAAAAAAAAAGGTAGGTTATTATAAATAAATAAATGCTTTATTAAAAGGAATGACTGCAGTTTTTTGCCCAGATACATAAAGACTTCGTGCTTCGTGTTCATGCAAAAGGGACAAGCTGTCTTTTACCACACTGAAAGGCAATGTGATTTAACTGTACCCAGTCTCTTAGATAAAGCATTGGCCAACTGGTTTGTTCCTTATAAAATATTGAGCTCTCAAGAGTGGAGGTGTCTAAAAAAAATGAAGATATTCTCCTTTAATATTCACCTCTCAGCAGTTCCATCAGTACACGGTTACAACACTGGTGCCACAAGCAATTTCCTGAGACTGCAAGCAACGTACTGCAAACAAATACATCTGAGGGAGGAGAAAAACGGGCAATAAAACTCTGTTAAGCTTTTGCAGAACCTTTAAAGTAGAGGCACACACAAAATGTATTAAGATGAGTTTATGACTGCTGTCATATGAGCCATTTAAAGTCATCTTAATACTTCACCGTATAAGAGCCACTGCCCTAATATTGTAGATTGTACAGTTGTGGACAGATTAATGAAAACAAGACCAACTGAAACACTGAAATATGACAGTGAAAGAACTGATGTACCAAAGAAGATTATCGCGCAAGTTAAAAGGAGGATCTTAAATTATCAGAGAAATGGCCTGATTATCACTGGAAAATGACCAGTCTTCTTACTGAATGAAGCCTCATCTACAGTTTATCAAGCTATAGCCGCAGGAGACAATGAGGTTATTACTGTCTAGGATGTCAGAAATTGGATTCAGTAATTATACTGCCAGTGTCTGAGTTGTACAAAGAGTCCACTGGACTTCACACTGCAGTTCCTACAGTAACCTAGAGCAGATGGTAAAACCAGACTTACTGGGGTGGGGTTGCCAAGTAAATATGTATTGCAATTTGATTTATTTTTGGGATTCCCCCCCCCCCGTCAAAATTTAACGTACACAGCATCTCTTAATATTAAACTGCTTTTATTGAGCTCAACAAATGAGCCTAGGCTTCACTCACAACAAGGCTGCATAAAATATAGGCATTTGCCAATGAAAAAGTTGGCTTTGTAAAAGCCCAGGCTAATGAACTGAGACAGAAATCTGTGAGAGCTGGAGCAGTGTTTTAGCAAAACACTCCTCTCATCATCGGACTTACTGCCTAGCACTGCCACTCACTAGTATATACTCTTAAGTTATAGTAGGGGCAGAGCCAGAGATGTGATGGGCGGACAGATTAGCTCTCCTTACTTATTCCTCCCAGAGCTGTCTCTCAGGGTTTAAAGCCTTCCCATGTATCCTGCCGCTCAACCAAATCATGTCGTAGTGTCACTCTTCCTGACTTTGATACAGTGTTCACTTTCCTGTACGGCCAATGTATGCCTAAACACGTGTTCCTTCCGTTCAAACACCACCCTCCGCCTCCAGGGCCAGGCTAACACTCAGGCTAACACTGGGCTGGAATGAAGTGCTGCATAAACTTGGCCCTCCACAGCACTTAGCTTTCTCCCACATCGCCGCGATATCAGCACAGACATTTTTTGACACAAACAGACAGGGAAGAAAAAAAACAAAAAACACAGCCGCCTGTGGGAATGCAAACACCTCCTTGCGTCAGCTGCACTATCAGGACTCAGACAGAGAGGATCTGATTCAAGACACTGGTGTTAGCCTACAAGTCAGTAAAAGGAAGTGCCCCACTCCAAGCAATGGTGAGGTTCCAGGCCCCAACCAGAGCAGTTCGATCTACCACCTCGGCTGGTTGGCTTGCACCTCCGTCGCTACAAGGGAGCAAGATTCGCACTGCCCAGTCTCGACTATTTTCTGTCCTGGCAAAGCAATGGTGGAATGAGCTTCCGGCAGCAGTCAGGACAGAGTCATTACCCATCTTCCGCAAGAGACTTAAGACCCACCTCTTCAGAATCCACCTTGGTACCTTGGCAACTGACCTCTCTACCTCATAACACTCTTAACTGAAATTATCTGACAATCCCTTACCTTCCACCTCTATTTTCTCTCTCTATATTTTTTTTAAATCCCTCTTTCCTTTATAGATTACCTTTTAGAAAATGTCTTTAGGCTTAGCAATTACTTTAAGGATTGAACGCTATGTTATTATGTACTGCATATTGCAAAATGTATAACTAACTTAGCCCTGATGACATGCTGCTGTCAATATTCTAACAGAATGTTGTTTGCTTGCAATAACTGGTGTATGACCTATTCAGCTATTGCCAAATATACATTCGCTTTGTATAAAAACGCTGTAAATCTCAATGTGTGTGCGTGCATTTATATCAACCAATTCCGGCACCTAGCCTGTCCTGTCCAGCACTCATTGTAGCCATTTAACTTCCTGCCAATCAAAAACACTACAGCGTACATTCACATACATACATCCAGTAGGCTACTCTAAGCATGTGACCCACAAACAAAGTGGAACATTTATGAAGACAAATATCGATAAGGCTACACATCAATAAAAATGACCTACATTGTAGGGATGGGAACAAAAATCTAAAATAAATAAATAGATTTATGTGAGTATTGCGATACTATGCTTCCACAAATTATATAATAATCGTCAGGTTATTAAAAAAAAAAAAGAATGCTGTTTTTTTCTATAAAAAAGGTCAATGTAATCTTAGTGGGAACTAAGGTTATATTTTGTTACATTCTACCTTCTGTTCCGTTAGGTCACATTCATAAATAAACAACAACGGCAGACGGACCTGTAGAACCTGAACCTCCTCATTTCAAAGCCAATAATGGTGCTTCAACAAAAATGTAATCTCAATATCGTATCGCAATATACACAGTATCGCAAAACATATCGGCACTCAAAAAACTTAATATCGAATTGCGAGGTCCCTGCAGACTGTAATGCTCGCTATCCGAAACACACGTAGGAGTAAAAGCACGAAACGCGCACAAAACAAGAGAGCGGGGGTGGGGTGGGGGCTGAGTTCCAGTTGTTCCGACTTCGGTGCCGCGGCATTAGGCTGATGAGGGAAAGCTTTGTGCTTCTGTACCGACGATTCTACTGAGGTCACACCGCAAAATACTAACGCAATTAAAGACTGATCCTGGAGGGGAAGATTAGTTCTGTCCCGTCCTCCGCTCTCCTTCCCCAACCCTGGCATCCCATCGGCGCAAATGTCTGTTTTCACAGAGATGCACTAAAAAGCTCATTAATCTCGCTCTAAGCCGGTGGCTACACCCGCCAGCCAAAAAGGTACGGGGGAGCGGAAGCCTTATCTCTCACACACCTGTCCCCCCGTCACCTTCCATCCGCGCCAAGAGATTCACACCTGATTCTCCACTGTCGCCTGCAGCTACAAGGTCTGTAATATGCCACATATGTCTTCATACACGCACACACACTGTTCATTCTCTCCCTGGAAAGACAGCCTTCCGCCGTCAAACAATGCTGGATTAACACCTGGACACACACACACACACACACCTGGAAAAATATATTTAAAAGTACCAATTTAGCCCTGTGCACTCCTCCCATGAGGGGTGTGTGCATGTGGCCTGTAATTATGTGAGAAGTGGACGCACATCTTTGAAGGCTGGCCCCCAGCCAGGCGTCCCCAGAGACCAGCAAACGAGCAAAGAGAAAGACTGGAGAGTGGAGAACGGGAGACAAATATAGAACTGGAAATCAAACAAAGAATACAAGTGTAGCAAAATAAAAATAAAAAAGGACAAAACAACAGACAGCAGCCAAGGTACGGCACAGAAATCGTCGACCAACGGCATAGATGCTAGTGTATAGCGGACCATCTGACACTCGCGCCCATAAGACGAGCCAGGTAGTTAATAGTGAGACAGAAAGACTCTTTCAGCGTGCCATAGGATATTTGAATAATGTATGGATTTAGGAAACATGTAAATTAATCATCGATTAGGTCCAGCACAATGCGCTCTCAGCAGCTCTACGTCGACCGCTAGGGATGTAATGGCTCTCAAACAGACGCTGAAACCGCGATACAAGCATTCACGGTCTTGTGTCCGCAACACCCCCCCCAACCTGCTGCAGGTGCAGCCTGTTGAGCCCTCAATATGTTACTAATTTAACAAAACTCGTTTTTCTTTTCACAATTAACACTAGAGACTTTGTCTATAGAATTGCATCAATACACAACGCCAAGCGCGACGTAGCCTATACACACTTTCATTCTTAATAATGTCTCATTAAGCCTCCGTCACTACGATGCCAGGGGGGGTTTCGGAGTTGGAGCAATGAGTCTATTGCCTTCCCACTATATTCCCAAACGAAACAATGTGAAATAATATCAGAACTTTATTTACAAACATAGCGAGGTGTAAAATAAGTGTTATTTCGCTGAGACATGCAAAGCGCAGCAGAGCATACATATCAGCGGTTAAGGAGGGAGGCTGCGACATGCTCCACTGTCTTGGTGGGTGCCACAGTAGGCTATAGTCATGCCCACCACACCTGCCAGCGCGGTACTTGGTCGTTCCATTCCAAGTTCTGTAGCATTTCCAAAGCCTCCTGGGCATTAGTCTTGCTTCGTCTACTTGCCATCATGCAACTTCCCAATGTCTTTAAAATTAAGCTACAAGCTAACTCTGACCGTGCTCAAGCAATAACAATTAGGTCATTTAGCAGACGCTTTTATCCAAAGTGACTTACAATTACATGGACCAGTTAGGGGTTAGGCATCTTGCTCAACGATGCTTACAGGTAGGCCACCTCTGGGGCTCAAACCCACGACCTTATGGTTGGGAGTCCAACACATTGAACCACTAGACTATCCTGCCCCTGAATTAACAAGGTAATCTGGGTTTTCATGGCACTTGACATGCACCCTTTTTCAGTTGTTAAACAACAGATTTAATGGACCATGTTTGGTAGTGTTCTTCTCTTCAAAATTGCTCCAAATTGTTGGTGATTGGTAACACCAAGAATAACACAGACACACACACACACACAGGTCTGAACCGAACCGTGGATTTGGAGAATCTTTACACCCCTACCGTCCGTTGAACAGCAGCGAATGTCAAACGTGGATGTAAAAAAACAAACTACAAACTATTCTGCATGTGGGGCTGCTGTATGTAAAAGAAAGCTAATTTGTCAACAGAAGCTCCGAAATACAGTGCACTACACACAGATGTTCAGCACTAGGCTAGGTTGGCCTTAGGACATACAGCCTCCAGGAGACCACCAGCACAGTAGCCCACTTATAAATAAAAACAGGAGATTGAGAACATGTCTACAAGTGGTCCGGATAAAGGGGCATTCAATTAACAAAAAGGAAAACGCCGGTCTTTCTTTTCTTTTTTATGACGAAAAAACAAACAAAATCAACTACTTGGGAATCATGAAGAAAGTTGAATAGAACTCTTAGCCGGGCACAGTGGAATCATTCTGACCTTCTAAGCACATCCTAGTCTGATAAATCACACGGGGTAGTGGTTCTTAATGACAGCACACGAAGGCCCGTCGAAAACACCCTGCCAACAGCAAGGTCCTATGAAGGAAACACATTACTACACCTCACATTATTGCACATAAACACTGCTGGGAGTGCTGACGCCCACAGCAGTGCAGCACTTAATGTGAGAGAGTGGACAGAGTTCACTTAGAAGGACACTTCACTGCCCGTTGCCCCTGACTTGTAGAGGTTGTCTGAAGATGGCCACACAATACGGTCAATGTAGCATAGAAATCAGTCACTTAATCACCACTACATTTTACTGCTTTGGTTTCAAGACTAAAAACGACAGATTCTACAAAAGTGCATGCTTAGATACACATCGCCGCATATTTAATGTTTCTCGTACACCAGGAAATGGGTTAAAAAAAGAGGAAGATTCACAAAACTTTATTTTGGAGTAGTCAAACACAAATCTCAATAGAAAACAAACACTTTTTAGGCACCCACTATAATATTTCAAATGTGTGCCATTAGTATGATACCAATAGCATACATTTGAAATATTAAAGTGTTTAATAGGTTTTACGGAAGTACATGGCTTCACCCACTGATGGTAATTTACACAAGGTTAAAAATAAAAAGGTCCCGCATCTCTAATCTAAGACATTCTGACACTACTTAACCCCTCTACAATCTCCATTAACGCTGCATACTTACTCCTAACCATTAGAAGCCTATCAGCGACATTAAGCACTAATACAACAGCTACGGCACATTAAGATGCTCAAATGCGCTCACTCCTGCCACTCCGGCACTCTAAATCAGTACAGACAGCGTCCACCGCTCGGGTACTTGAGTGATGGTTCCCAGGAAGTTTATAACCTGGAAGATTCACGCTAATTACTTGCGATGTCCATGTGGCTCTCGTGCCCCGTCCTCTGCTGGGAGCCAGGAGTGAGGGGCACAGCTGGTCTTGATGACTCCAGCACTGCTCTGTTTGAAGGCAGAGCTCATATAACTGGCTCTCCGCGCTGTTCCACTGCATCTGAAATTACACCTTCACCTTCCTAAAGTGCCCTGCCCGTGCACTCCTGTGCTCCTGTTTAAAAATCATAGCTTACATTCTAGAATGAAGAAATGTTATCTCTTGTTTAAAGCCATCAATGAAATCATATTCATTTTTAATCCAAGCTATTTACCCTTGAACAACCATGAAAAAAAAACATTTTATATTGTAAACATATATTTAGAAAAAATAAGAAAGTTAATTTAATCTGATGGCGGCTAACTGACTATAAGTTTGGCCTTTCTAGTGTTACATCATCGCCATTATTAGTGTGACTTTTCATATGTTGCCAATATCTGCTCTGCTGTATAGGGCTTCCATAACCACTTAAGAGGAAGTACCACAACGTTATTAATATGTGATCCGCTGCACTGCTCCTGAGCAATGAGCATTATCACACATCTGTCCTTCATAGGCCATTAACTCCGTATTCCTTTACAGAGTGTAATGCCTATAGGGACGAAATGTGCTTTCCTAGTGGGGGTAAGGTAGGAATAAACACGACGCCTACGACGACAGCAGATTTTCAACACACCTGTGCTGGGCTTTGCAGGGGGAGCATGGCCCATTTAAGCCAGCAGACTGCAGTAGGGTTGAGCCATATCTGAAAATGTCATTATCATCACATCCAAATATCGTGATGCACAATGTTAAACATTGCTTTTAAGGTTTGGGTTTACAGCAGGACTAGAAAACACCCTACAATGTGTCAAGTAAAACATTTCCAGTTTTCCGACATTGCAATTAGGAGAAAAAAAGAAAAGCATAAACAGTTTAAGAGTGCCAACAAATGATAGAGGCAAATTAATTAGATGTACTTGCCGATATAGGCGTAAATGGATTGTCAGAGAAACATGGAATAAAGTGACACAGAACACAGGTACTAGCTATTTCGTTAAAACAAACTATTTTAAACTTGTATATTTTGCTTGACACAAATGCATATAAAAATGTATTTAACTAAAGAAGAACCATGTTTACAACACTGAATACAGTAAACATACATCTTGTCATTTTTCTCTACAAAAGGCAAATATTCATCTTTTCCTATACAATAACATACGAGCATATTCACATGACTTCCATATTTCTCTTACTTTACCGGTTAAAGTAAGAGTTATGTAATGTGTTCAATTGTGCCTTGACATGTGGGAGAGGAAAAGAAGTTTATCCACATTAGGCCACCCAGGAGGTTTAGTTAGTGGTGAAGCTACAGTATAGCGCGCACCGTTTTATTTATCCAGAGACAAACTCTCCGCCAGTTTTCATACGCTTTCATATGTGGGTTGTGACCTGCACTGCCTTGCTTCTTACCCGACTTGCTCGGCTCCTGCATGTCGGGTCAATGGATGGTGCCAATGGATACATAATATTATAGGACAGATGGTAGGGACAGAATTTGGTGCATCTATCCCTTTATGACCACAGTGTACCCATCTTCTAATGGCTACTTCTAATGGATAACATGCCACGTCACAAAGCTCACATCATCTCAAAATAGTTTCTTGAACATGACAATGAGTTCACTGGCCTCCACAGATCGCAATCCAATAGAGCACCTTTGGGATGTGGTGGAATGGGAGATTCGCATCATGGATGTGCTGCCGACAAATCTGCAGCAACAACGTAATGCTATAATGTCAATGTGGACCAAAGGAGGAATGTTTCCAGCACCTTCTTGAATCTATTACACAAGGCAGTTCTGCAGGAAAAAGTGGGTCCAACTCGGTACTAGCAAGGTGTAAGTAATGAATTGGCCTGTCTATGTATGTATGTATGTATGTAATATTAATAATTTCCATACCAAAGAAAGTCAAGTGAAGAAAAATAACATTTACCATTTATAAAACATGCTTGTATAACCCCCATTTCCAACACCTGTACTGTACTCCTCATTGACTCTGAACTCTGTCCACTAAGAATTCTTTCATTTTAATTTCAAGATTAGCAGACAAATGGCAGGATGACAGCTGCAACAAAGGCCAACTACCATTCAGTGTTGGGCAGTAGCATAGCTACTAATTTATAAAATTTCCACTACATATTGTATGTGTGACGATGTCGTTTCTTAAATCAAGCAGCTTGTTCAGTAGTGAAGGCATTTCATTGATCATGTAGTACAATAACATCCACTGGAATTATATTTTTAGATCTTCTAATGTGCAGAAGCTAGGTTTGCCCCGCTCGAGATAGGAGGAGATTGCAAACAATCACGGCTGCATGCGCTGAAGCCTGCATACAAGCACGGACTTGCTGATGCTCTGCAACAGACAGATTTGGGCATTTAAATAATGCTGGATCAAACTATGGTAATCTGTTCAATAAAAAAAAAAAAAATTATATATATATA
>JAOEHI010017927.1:0-20344 GCA_025447815.1 Percopsis transmontana
GGTCATAAATCCGATAAGACTCCGGAAATCATTAACATTTTGATATCAAAAAGCAATAAACCTGTCACTTTTTAATCACCCAGTTTGACATGACGTGCCCTGTTATATGTCTCATAATAATTAATTAAATAACTTTATATTGTTTGAGTAGACTATATTAATTGCTAAGCCTAAAGAAGTGCTACATCACAAGAGGTGATCTAAGAAGGAAACGGTTTGTTTTTTTACTATAGACACTATTCGACACTACAGTGGTAGAAAAAGACACAAAACGGATATCTCCGAAACAGCGATAAAAAAAACACAAATGTAAGCATGAATGTTGAGATTGCATTTAGTTTTTTTATAGATGAGGTCATTTAAATAAGAAATAAATAACATTAGTAGGCTTAACACCTTGCTCAAGGGCATTTTGATAGTAGAGGCTTTTACAGAGAAACTATCACACCTATTATTACCTAGCTACCTACTGAAAGCACACCGCTACATAAACCCTTTCCCAGCAATTAGGCTGCAACACTCCAGTGGAGGTCCAATAGTGGTCTGATCGCCTTACAACATCTCCTTGGCATCTTGTGAAGAGCTCATCCAGCCTCCCACAGTGCTAAAGACGTGCCGCTCTGTTATTTCATGGAGGCATCAACAATGTCAGACCAATCTTCCCTTTCTTTCCTAAGCCCCTCTTTCATTCCATTCTAGCACAGTAAAAAAACAGCAATTAGAACAGTATGTTCTTGGGTGGATAAACCCTGTTCCTGTCTTCGTTTTAATGAATCTCCCAAGAGCACTGGTGTTGTGTTTTCTTTTCAGAGGGGTCTCATTTTATAAACAAGAGTCTTGCGAAATATCGTATCAGATATGGGCTGAAAGCCAAAGCCTATATGAAAGTTGTTTCCTCTCTCTCTCTCTGATTTCTGTGAGGTTACACATTACAAGTAACACTGTACATACAAAAGCAGCGATTGCTTACTAGTTATCGCAATTCATAAACCTGTCCCATCTTGGTTTGTTTTGCAACCTAGTGTTATAGTGACCTGCTAGTGGCTGTTGTTATGTAGCTATTTGTTTACATTCTTGTTTGTGTGCCTCTCACTATCTGATACTTAATGAATGCAGTACTGCTTCTGTGATGGTGGGAAATGTGATCTGCGACCAACAGATTCTATTAGTTGAGCTCAAACTGCTAGCTGTGAAACAGCATAAGGGATCACAGAGGAAACATAATAAGAACCAAAGGATCATGCAGGATTTATGTTAACAATAATGGACAAATTAGTCCCTGTAATTTCAGGACAAACAAGTTTGTGGAAAACATGAACTTGGTCCTAGAGTTCAAGTGGACGTTTACACATAATAGTCACAAAGGTCACTTAAATTCTTCCACCGATGCTTAACCTGCCATAGAGACTGTGTGTGTGTTAGTCAGTGAGTGAGTGAGTCAGTGAGAGGGGGAGGGAGAAAGAGAGAGAGAGAAAGAGAAAGAGAGAGCCTTGCTTATTTATCCTCATGTTTTGTTTGGGGTCTCTGAGACCCCAGAGCCTCTTTAACAACATATAAAACATACTTAACATTTTTTAATTAGCATGATATTTCATGACTTTTCCTAATTTTATGGCCTCTACTCATTTACATCGTCTTTGTTTTGATATTGTGTTTTAAACACCCCCTACAAAGAATAATACTGTTGTATTGTACTGCTGTTTGGGGTCTCAGAGACCCCAAACATAGAACATGGTTAAATACATTAGAAATATTGAAAGAGTGCATTCACTTTTTGTCTGGTGTTAATGGTATAGTCGACTCAAAATTAATTCTCCCCAGTCCCCAATAAACACACACACACACACACACACACACACACACACACACACACACACACACACACACACACACACACACACAGTATCTTTTCAAGTACCGGGAACCAGATATTCAACATTTCTCGAGCAGGTGTGCCGGAGATTTTCACTCTGGTATATCTCTGGTATTCTTTGATGTGAGGAAGATGTTAACGAGGAAGAACTTTTCTGTTGCTCAGGTTCTTGAACAAATATTTTGTGGCAGTGAAAGTGTGGAAGATGGGTCTGAAATTGAGGACAATGTGGGGGGGGATTCTTCTGAGAGTGAATCCTTTGAGGTTGACCCCCCTAATGTTGACCCCCCTGATGTCTCTCAGCCCCAACCAGAGCCTATTGCCCAGCCACAGAGCAGGGACACAGTTACCTCTAAAAATGGGAAACTGCGGTCCCTCTCCCCACCCGAGAGACATGGTAGACTAGTTTCACCTCCAGTGGAAAAAATAATAATTGAGATGACAAATATAGAGGGGAGGCGGGTGTATGGAGGAGAATGGAAGAATGTGGATGTGACCCTCCTGCAAGCCTACATTGGGCTTTTAGTTCTGGCAGGAGTCTATATGTCAATGGTGGTTTTATATATATATATATATATATATATTTATTTTATTTTTTTAAATCAATCTGCTATGTCAGGCCAATTGTGGAAAGAACATTATTTCTTTATAAGGGTCAAGAAACACCCTGTGTTGCGGGTACATGGTGTATGGGCAATTCACACACGGGTTCTGACTGACAGCAGAAGATGAGAGTTGAGATATTTGGACTTTGATTCACAGTGCCCCTAGTGTTTGGAATGGGCATCTACCACGTGGTAGAAGAACTAAAGGCAGGAACAGTGCATTTTGGCACGGAACAGTGCATTTTGGCATGTGACAGAATTTGTCCTTTGTACTCTGACTTTCTGTTTCAGTGGTGACTGGGGGGTCAGATGGAATAGGACGAGCATATGCCCTTGAGGTAAGAAAAAGTTTGTGGATTATTATAAAACAACCTTTTCTTAGAAATAGGGTTAGGGTTAGAGTTTAAATTTGCTGAAATTATAAGTAACTACTTTTCAAATGCATTGCATGCAGTATCTTATAGTCTATAATCAAATAACTGGATTTGGTAAGTAGAATTTGGTTTATAAATATTACAGTGTATGTGATCCTTCTCCCAACCTCTGCCCGTTTGCCGCCTCCAGCTGGCTGGTCGGGGGATGAACGTGGTCATTCTAAGCCGAACCAAGGAGAAACTGGATCAGGTAGCAAAGGAGATAGGTGAGAGACGCCAGCGACAAAATTACAACTGCTAAAGTTATTCAGTCTCTGTTACTATCCCGACCTCGTGTTGTGTAATAAGAGTGCAGTTCTGTGTTTTGACCTGACGGCATATTATTCATCATATATCAACAGTGGGAACTACTGGCCAAAAGGTGAAGGTGATAGTGGCGGACTTCACAAAAGATAATTGCTTCAGTGAAATTGAGGATAAACTGAAGGACTTGAACATTGGGATTTTAGGTGAATTATATTCCATACCTATAAGAAGCATTTAATCTAATAATGTATTAAGGTTTTTCTATATTTTGAATTATAACTATACTTTTTTTATTTTTTATTTTATTTCCCCACATATATTCCATTTATATTCCAGTCAATAATGTAGGTGTACTGACCAGCTTAATCCCCGGGGAATTCCTTGAGACTACACATCTGGAACAGGTCGGGGTCACCACAGCAGTCTGTGTTTAACTAACCACTATCCTTTAAATTGCTTCCACTTGTGTCATTTTGCATCCCATAATTTTCTACTAGAGGCATAGAACATGTCTGACTGTCCTACAGGTGTCCTGTTTGCCCTCCTAACCCCATCAGCTTCAGTTCATCTGTCACTTTACATTTACATGTAACTATCCCTTCACCCCTAAGAATGCATATTGTGACACAAGATTATTTATGCTTGCAGATCATTACAAATGTCATAAACTGCAATGTTAAAACCATGGTCAAGGTTAGTGTTAAACCAGCTTTTTACCCCAGTTTTCAACCTTAAATATATTATTTTGTTCAAAAAAATTTGTTATTTGTTTTTCTTTATAGATGTGCAAAATAATTCTTCCGGGCATGGAGAACAGGTTTGCCACATTTTCTTTACTGACTGTCATGCAACATTTGGCCTTATGTTATATTCAAACAATACTTTGAAAACAATGCTTGTAACAAAGTGCCATGCAGAAAACTTGGGAGAAATATATAACAGAATGACAACAGAATATAGAAGCAATAGGGGACTTGACCAGAGAAGAACACAAAAATATGAGTAATTATAGAAAAATATGTAATATAAAATACAGTACGTGTGCACACATACTGTATGTGTGTGTTTGTAAGAGAATGAAACAAAAAAAAGAACATCAACCAAAAATCTATATTTAAATATAAAATGTGGCCTTCTGGTCATCTTGATCTCCTATAGTGGTTTTGTATCACTGTTTTCTTTCTTTTTCTTTTTTGTTTAAAGTACTCATGTATTTGTATACTGTGTGTGTGTGTGTGTGTATGTGTGTGTGTGTGTGTGTGTGTGTGTGTGTGTGTGTGTTTGTGAGACGCATTCCCAACCGCACAGATGTAAAGGTGTGATTGTGAATATTTCCTCGGGACTGGCCTACTCCCCTTCTCCTATGTACTGCCTGTATGCTGCCTCAAAGGCTAGTACCTCCCCTGCAGTCTACTACTACTTTTACTGATCCACTTTGCAGCACCTGGTGATACCATGATTGATGAGGTGTGTGTGTATATGTGTGTGTGTGTGTGTGTGTGTGTGTGTGTGTGTGTCCTCTGTGTACTTCTAACCTCAGTAGGTGTTTGTGGAGAGATTCTCTCAAGGTCTCCAAGCTGAGTACAAAGACAAGGGGATTGTCATACAGGTACTTTGATTTGTCAGGACTCATCGGTATACTCGCCATGTGTATTCTTCTAATAATCCAGTATCAGTAGATCTATCTCTACAGTATATAGATACTGTAGATATTATTACATGTCAATATTTCAACAAGTTATTAAACAATGCCTGTGAGAGGAATGGTAAAGATGATGTGCACAGTGCCATGTATTTATTCTCTTGCTCTCTCTAGTCAGTGGCTCCATTTGGGGTGTCCACTCCCATGACAGGCCACCAGTCGCCCAACATGGTGACTCTGACAGCAGACAACTTTGCCAAAACCTCCCTTCAGTATCTCACAGCTGGAGAAAAAACCAACGGGAGCATCTGCCATACTGTCTTGGTAAAGTACACCACCACTGTCCACCGCCAATGCCAGTTAAAGGGATATTCCTGAATTTTTGATACACAATGGATTTACTCATGGATGTACAGATCCTTTTCACAATGAATGTGTGTGTGTGTGTGTGTGTGTGTGTGTGTGTGTGTGTGTGTGTGTGTGTGTGTGTGTGTGTGTGTGTGTGTGTATGCAGCGCTGGTTTCTAGAGTGCATTCCTCCTCAGATCCTCCACTCGAAGTCCATGCAGATGGGTTTAAAAGAATATGTGAAGAAGAGAGTTAGCAGATTGCACCTGACATGACGTGGTGACATGTTGTCCCTTGTGTATGTGCTTAATGAGAGAGAATAAACCTAGTCTTAAACCACTTTGGCTTTCCATTTTTATAGACCCTATATGTAAATACATTTCACACGTATGGTCTTTGTATCGCATTTCACCGTAGCCATCTGGCTGCTCCCTGCACAACTACTAGTTTCACACCTGAAGATCACACATAAGAAATCCTGCTGGTGCACCCACTGACCAGTAGATGTCAGTGTTGAAACTTGCTTTTCCTTTTTTCTAGTGGCCTAATTTCTTCATTGATTTCACCTGTTGTGATATCGCCCAATATATGTATAATATCTGTACATATTTATACTGAATGTACCAATTTGGTAATTGAGTTAATACAATATGTGTACGCCTAGGCCAAATAATATTTATTATTTTCCATATAATTATTTTATGATTATGTACCTGTATTCTATATATGATCATAAAATAATATAATTACACTAAATTGTGTTAAGGGAGATCTGTTCAGGCCAGCTGTAATTCCTCTGGCTGTGCTGATATTGGAGACACAAGAGTCATGTCAGTATGATTTGCACAAATGTAATGTTGGCCTCAAACCATGAGGGAGGCAGCACAGACCTCACTACTGGATTAAATCATTTGAAACACTGCTACCAATGCATGTGTGTTTATATGTGCATGCGGTACAGTTGTAAATCCTGTGTGTGGATATGATTCTGGCACCTTATTTGCTCACCCTCCATGCTGTGACTGACGTACACACACACACACACACACAGCAGCAAACACACCTGTAACATGCATTAGCATCCCCTCTACTCCCCTCAGAGATTACATGAATGGAACATTTGACATGAGTAGATGACCAGACGCCCTTAACCGCGCTGTCAGTCAAAAGGATGAGGTTCCTTCTATTTGTGAGAAACCAGAACCCCCTTGAGACATTGCCTTGATGCCTGCTGCTAGCAGGATGATATACTGACACATGCAGTAGGCTGTGCGGGTACTCAGCAAAAGAACTGAAATACACAGAGCCATTTTGTATATATGACATTAACTCACACTACTGTCAAGGGTGGACAATTCTAAATAGACTGCATTTATATAGCGCTTTTCTAACACGTGGGTTACTCAAAGTGCTGTACAGCATTGCCTCAAATTAACCCATTCACACACCGATGGTGATGTCCATCCAACACATCGGGAGCAGTAAGGGTTAAGCAAAAAGTAGAATGGAGAAAGAGTTGGAGGGCAGGAGGTCCTGCCCCTGTGACCCTGTATTTCAGAGTATAAAGACCATGGGTGGCTTTTGTTCTGCAAACTTCTTTCTAAGTGTTTGTTTTAAAAATATATATCTTTGCAGATATCTGGAAGGAGTTATTCTGGTAGTAGAAAAGTATGGAGAACTACCTCTGCAGCCTACTGCTTTTACCAGGCCGACTATTGCCACTAGAGGGCATCCTATGTAAAGGTTTCTCACCCTCAACGTCAACATTCTTCTGTCAGCATTATGGGCATTCAAAATCTGTCTCTGGTAGCGTGGTTGGTGGAGGCCGCAGGCGATTAGGCTCCCCACATTCAGATCAGAGATCAGAGAGGATTTCCGGGTTAATCGTTAATCTCTAACGGGGCTGTATTTCATCGCCTATAGGACATTTTGAACAGTAAATCACCTGGAGCTGAATTCAAACCTTGTTTACCAAGTTGGTGGGACTTTCCTCACCCAAGGTACTGGGCAATTTTCTGGTGCTAACATATGATAGCACCTTTTAATTTTCTGTCTTCAAAGCCCATCTAAAATCAAAGTCTATTTGATGAGTCAGTATCATTCATTTATCTACTAGCTATCCAATGCCAAGATAGACCAACTCCTCACAGACACATATAATGTCCTGTTAAGGGGGTATAATGTCCTGTCTTAATAGACCTTTTGTTATGTCTTTCACTTCATATTGCACAGACATTGCAATCTAGATGTTTCAACACGTATAATGCTAGGTCAACAGAGCAGTGTACTAACTTAGTAAATGTAGGTATATTTTGCATAATTGGCCTCGGTGATCGTGTGGGTGGTCAAGGCAAGAGAGAGAACAGAGTCTTTCTACAATGTGTACAGTGTCTGTGCGATTGTGTTTGGGCAGAAAAAAAGAAGAGAGAGGTGCTATCCTCAAGGATGCTGCTCCACGACTCCTTGCTCCTCCCAGGACTCTGGTTCCTTGTTGTTTCAGTAAACAGAGGGTCCAGGGATGGTCCAAGACAAGCACACAGCCCACCCAGGAGCCAAGGTCAGGGCTACTAACCTTCAGACACATACACGCTGAGCCAGACCCAAACTAATTCTCTACGACTGACCCAGGAGTTCAGGTTTAAGACTGAAACTCATTCACCTCAGTGTTTCCAAAAATTATCCAGCAAATAGATGATTGTAGCTTCAAAACATTTCCACATAGGCCTACTATACAATGCTGAATGTTTTGCTGTAAGTTATAGCGAGGCAATGAAGCTGCCCATTGCATATACTATACATTTTCAGACTCCATGTTTTCATTCAGTGGTTTTCTCTCCAAACATTTTCCAGTTCTAGAATGTGCTGCGCCTGTTAGTATGACACACCAGGATAAATATTTTCATATTTACATTAGCCAACATATTTCTGTGACATAATTACCACCTTGACTCTCAGTCTTTCTTCTTGAGATTGATTTTTTCAGAGACGCAGATAATAAGCAATTATTTCTCGCAGGAGTAACACCACCTAACACCTCTCTCCTACCCACCACAGAGTTCTTTGAAACCTAAGGAGATAATTCCAACCCTTCAACAGACTGCCAAAGACAAGCCGCACTGTCAGCATGTGATAGCAAGTGAGAAGGAGGAAGAAAGAAAGAAGGGAGAAGAAGAGGTTTCCGTGTAAAAGAGCCGAGGGTACGATGAGTAAACTGAAGGAAGAGAAGGGACAGAGGCGAAAAGCTAATGAGGCAAAAACCTAATGAGGACAGAGAAGGAGAAGTAGAAGCGGCAACAGGGGCCAGTGACTTCACTAACAGCTCCAGCGGTCACATATGGCTAGTCTTTGCTTGTGTAGCCCCATTTCAAGGCGACGGGCCCCGCAAACATAAACAGTGGAGAGACTGCAGCTGGTGCAAGAGGCCGTCCTTGCTTACCGAGACCCCTTTACACTAAACAATGGATCGAATGACGCACGGGCCCTTGGCAGGGCAACAGAGGCCCGGGCGGCTCAGAAATGCCTTTCTTCTGTACGTTTATGTCTCTGCGCTCTCAATATTTACCCCACGGGAAAACACACAATTTTCCATTCCTTTTGTTCTGACCGGGGTGGAACAAGTTAGACCTCCCTCCATCCTACTGTCTCTTCCGCATCTTCTGGACCAGATTGGGTCAGAGAGGACAAGTGCCGTTCAAAAAATGTTTTAATTAAATAATAGTGAGAAAAAAAATTAAAAACAAAATCCCACAGAAGCACTTTAACAACTGTATCATCATCATTTACTCACTGCTAAAACAGGCTGTGTTGGACAGTCTGCTTTCAGGCAGTTCATTGATATTCAGACAGTCTATTTCCAGCAGTGCTGAGGAGAAAGAGATACAAAATGAGGATTAGCCTCTCTCTCGCTCTCTCTCTCAGTTTGGGTCTCTATGTTTGAGTTGAGAGAGGGGGACAGATATTTTGTGTGCATTAGAAGTAGAGTTTATGTGTGTGTGTGTCTGGGTTATATCTCTTTTATGATGGGGCACAATGGAGAACGGAAGGGGCCAGGAGCCAATGAATTAGCCCAAATTAGGGCTAAGTGTTGCCTAGGTAACTGGATAGGAATGGGGGACCAGGGGTGTGTAATTTACTAATGAAGGGAGTTTTCACATTCAGGGACCTCCTCGGATCGTTACCGTAACAACGGCAGAACTCTGTACCCCCCAAATGGGGTTGTTTACTTGCTGAGTCACTTAAATATTCCCCATAGGCCTTAGATACAAAAATAACTATTTTCTCTATGCCCTCATAAACAGATATGCTTTCTTACCAACCTTACCTAAACAAGTACCTATTGTTAGTAACTTTGTTATCATTTACATATGTGGGCTTTGATCCTTTAAATTTCGAAATAAGTCAATACAGCATTTGCTTGTGTTAAATGGACATATCAAGGCTATTGTATACTGAACTCATTAAACCATCAACTCTATGTCGTAAGTCCTCGTGCCGACCGTTTGGCATGAAAAAGGCCTACTGTAATCCCTTGTGTGATGATCCGGATAGTAATTCTTTCATTCTCATTTTCTATTGTTGAACAGGACACACAACAATAACCAGCTCAAGACAGGACACAAAATATTTGGGTGTTCCCCCTGCATCCGCAGCAGTTTGCAGCCCAGAGAGTCGAAGTGTAGAAACCCAAACCCCAGAGTGATGGAGGCCCATGTGGTTCCACGGGTACCCAGAGGTCAGCAGTCATTCACAGCTTTTTACTAATCAAACCAAACCAGGTGTCACTGGCTGACATCTGCAAATAAACCAGAGGTAGGAGCAGGGCCGTCCCTGTCAGTCTGACAGTCCAAATTTGCAACACTCAAGTTATTGAGATGTTAACAGACTTCTCAGGTTGCTCAGTCAGACAAGACACTAATGGGAGACTTGGGGTCGGGTAAAAGTGTGTTTGAGTTGGTATTTTTACAACCCTTGTGTCTGCAAGCTGCTGTGTTATAAGATCATGTGTTCCAATCAGTTGCACTTCATACTGTAGTGATTTAACCACACTAATCTCTACACTATGAGGTTCCGGTGAATCTGTTTCAAAGACCATCCTAACAATAGTTTAAGTAATCTCTGTTCAAACTCGAATCATGCCCATCGCTCATTGCACACTTCGGCTGTAATTTTCTGTTCAGCTGTGTGGTGGAATCCTGGAGTTAGCTTTAAGTGCAGGATAGTTTTGTTAGTCAGTGGAGCATGATAGCTTCTCTATTGCCCTCACGTCACTGTCAGTCATTATGTCAGTCTCATCTTTTGTCAGTAAACTGATAAGCCTCTCTGCTACTTCGCACTTGAACCGGGATGACTGATGGAGATCTGAAAATCTATAGTATGGGCGAGATGGAAAGTGGGAGATAGAGATGGAATGGGGGGCAAAGACAGAAAGAGAGAATGGGGTTTTTATTCTCGTTCGTCTGTGAATTGAACAAGTGGAAAAGATGTGTGTGTGTAAAGACATATTGTGTAGCTCTACCTCCCAGAAGTACTACAAACACATTGCTGTGTGGCTGCGTGTTCTGTTGGGGCATGTACTGCTTCTTGTTTATTGATAGCTATCAGCACTTTCTCATTTCCACTAAACAGAACACTCTTAGACAGAGCAGGCCTCTTCTGAGTTTTGCTTACCTCAGTACAACAGCTGAAGGAGGTCAAACACAGCTGTGAGGTGGTGCACGCTTGTGCACAAACACACTACATAAATGTTTATGCAATAGAATCAAACTTTATCACCACAACATAACTTCATTGCTAATAGTGGACGAATTACATTCATAAGCTACTGTAAGGAATATACCAGGCTACAATTTAATCACAACTAAATATTGCAATAGAGACCTAAAAGTTAACAGGTGTTTTTTTAGTATTAAAAATAATCTGTCATGACACATGGATGAGTTCATTCCCAAAGAGCCACTTTGTTGGTGTGGAAGTCTTTTGGTTCGGTCTGTTTTTCAGGCATATTGTCAATAATATTGTTACTGCCAAAAAACGTTTTGAGATATCATGGTATAATTTGAAGGCCATATCGCCCACCCTAAAGGACAGATGGATGTACGGAGAGGTCCCCCCCACCACCCAAAACCACTAAGTCTTCAACTGCTTGTTGTTATTTCACTAATGGCACAGCAACCTTACTCAAAGCATAACTGAGCCAAGCCACAGGTGATTAGGTTACTGGGCAGATCTGTGGGCAGCGGAGCCCCCAGAGCATACACAGTGCCACAGTGTTTGTAGGGAGGGAGGGAGGTGGGGAGAGAGTGAGAGGTGACATCTATTTAGAAGCATTAAGTGATCTCACTGTGGGACCACCAACAGTCTCAGGGCGACGGTCATGCTATCGGATGATGCTAATGGCTAATGGAGACCGCAGGCTGGTATTCCTCCATCAAACGTCCCCCCCCCTTTCAAACTGAGCATGTTGGCTTAATAGCTTAAAGGATGAATTTATTAACCGAATATATTGAACTTCTAAAAACCGTAAGCGCAAGGCGCTTAGTGTAAATGCAAGCACACCCGAACTGAAACACCCCTCTGGACACACAGTGCAATTATTCAGTAAGCAGGCTATTGGTAAGTCATTTTCAACTTGTTTAACTGATTAATTCAGGATTCAGGAATCTGTCTACTAGATTTTCTACTACTTTCAGAATGAGTGATTACTATATTCGGAATATTCTAGTATGCATCATAGTGTGGCCTAATTTAGTGTGGTGAAAAAATTATTATAATCATTCTATAAATTCATTAATTGTAATCCATTGTACAGTACATATTTATCCACAATACTTTTCAAAAGTAAAAACATCACAGTATTATTGAAAAAAATTGAAATTCATTGAAATTTGTTTCAATGTGGTTTTCTTAATTTAGTATTTCATTTTAAACTGTTTTTAAAAACAAACTCAAAATATGCAGTATGAAAGCACCCATTGTTATTACAATCATCCATTTCATCATTTCTTCCACAGGAACTTGTCATTTGTCTTCCAGAGTGCACCACCCTCTCGCTCCTCTCCTCTGTCTTGGGTTCTGGCGGTGTGGCTGGTGCTCAGACACACCCTCTGGACCTCCGACGGGTCCGTCAGCCTGTTGATGCTCTCCTCATTCCCCTCGTTCAGGATGTCCCAGAAGTCTTTGCGGCTTGCCTTTGGCCTGGGAGTTGGGGCAGACGTGACTGGCGTGGGGGTGTTGGCTGTGGGGGCAGTAGCAGCACTGGCAGTGGCTCCAGCCGGGGAGGCTAGGGTCTGTTTGGAGCTGGATGTGCGGGCCACTCGGCTGGGTACGTCTCTCCGCCGTAAAGCCCTGGGTTTGGGTCTGAACAGGTCATCCAGGATGGAGGTGTCCCCTATTAGCTCTACCAGGAGGGAGCCAGGGCTCGGGGAGGGAGGGGGCTCACCGGGAGGAGCCGGTGGTTGAGGGCTGTCTCCATGTCCCCCGACAGCGTTGTTATTCCTGAGAGGGGATTTCAGCTCTTGCTCCATCGTGCCTGGTGCTGTGGGTTTGGACGGTGTGGTGGCCTGGCCATGGCTGACATCCACAGAAGAAGGGCTATCTCTGTCTCTGTGGTCCAGAAGAGCAGCAGCCTTCCCGGGCCCCAGACCACTGCTGCTGGTCCGGTCTGAGCCAAGACCACCACCGGCTGTGGAAACACTAGCCCTCCTTGTCCTCCTGTGTCTGCTGGCATCACAAACATCCTCCTTTTGCCTCTCTGAATCAGGGGATGGAATGCTACCCGGGGGCTCTAGAATATTCCTATGAGTTCTACGCTTTTTCTGGGGATGCGGAGCAGATTGTTTCATAGTTCTGGTGGCGGAGGACGATGTCTCACCAGCTTTCTGAGATGTTCTCTTGGTCCCGGCTCGGTGTTTTGGTGTTGGGGGAGGTGCTGGCGTCTCCGTCTGGGCTGACTCCGATTCGGGAAACAGTCTTGTGACTGTGTCAGCCAGTTCTGGGTGGTTCAGAGAGGTGTAGTACTGGCACAGCAGGGCCAGCCTCTGGCCTGAGCTGCTCCTCAGGACTTCTTCCGCAAACTGACCAACCGAGGATGATTTAAAGTGTGCCGCCATGTCCTCCAGCTGTTGCCTGCATGACACAAATATACAAACACACACACGCATACGCACACAACGTCAAACGTAAAAGCTTGGGAAAGACCAAATTTGCGTTCACGAGATAAATCACTTTCTGATATCCTTTAAATGTGACCAAACTCTAAATTGTTCACAGACGTTTGGAACATGTGAACAAGTTAATTAATAAAATGTGAAAAGGGGCTTTTCAGAAGCATAAATAATACAGCAGCTGGAGGCCATTAATCAGAGGGCCTGTGGTTGTATATGAATAGCTGCCCACATATTAGGGCTAATATCCAGACGCTCGTACAGTCATGGGGTCTCTTTCTGAAGCACCCAGCCACAGCCGTTAAACTCTGGTCTAACCAGGCTCCGGGACAGAAATACTTCAAAGCCCCCAGCGCTGCAGCAGTGTAACGAGGTGTTGCTACCATTTAGTGGCTTTCGTTGGAAAAACAATAAATAAAAGCAGTGAATACTGCCACAGATTTAAATTATTTAACAGCAGTTATTTATTTTTTTGGGGGGGGGGTTACCCCCTTGTGAGCCTCTCAGCAACAACCAACAACACTGTGCTGCCTCGGAGAAGGGAACTGCGCGTGTGTGTGTGTGTGTGTTCATTTAAGTGGGAGTGGTTCATGAGGTCCATGTAAAGCGATGCACAGAGACAGAGGTGTGTAGTTGAGTAACGCTTGTTCGTATGTGCGGCTTTGGTAGTCCTCGGGCGATCGTTCTCGCCGGGGTCTGGGGAGGGCTGCGGTCACGAGGGGAAAACTCCTGCACTGTCTGCTTGAGAACAGGGTAATCTTTGGCATGATGCTGGGAAATAGGTGGGAGGGAGCGCTCCGAGGTGGTCTCTCTCTCACACACACACACACACACACACACACACACACACACACAAGCAGTCCCTAAAGCCCCAGGCGGGGGCGCTCAACATCCAGACTGTGGTGACTGTTGGCATGCTTCCCTGTACTGCCAGGAATTCTTCACCTCTTCCCTCCCCTTATCCCCCCTTCCTCCCATGTCATCACCTCCTTCCTACACCTCCCCGCCTCCCCTTTTGTTCCACACACTATCATCCGCAGGCCTCTCTGCATCCCCATCCTTTATAGCTGCATAGGATAACCTTTAAATGGCAAGGTTTTTATTTTTTTTTATTCCTTAAGGTGTTGGAGTTGTTCTCAAGGCTCAATTAAATCCACAGAATATATATATATATATATATATATATATATATATATATAAAGAATTCATGAGACCCCTTGGAATGGCCAATAAGCGTGTCTCTGTCCTGGATAGTACAGTGGTGGTAAATAGTGCAGGGGAAGTGATGTTTATGGATCAGGAAGACAATTACTGTGGTAACGTGGACAAATCTACACCTAGCAAAGAAAAGTGGCAAAAATCGTCGCCTACAATTACATTTTTTTTCTTCACAAATATTTAATGTGCAATTATATCTTGTCGCCAATTTGCCGCCAATTTGCGAATAAAAATTCAATCTGTCAAATAGTAACCAAATCACACTAGCCATCTCACTCATGAATGCTCATCCCCCCCCCAGACATGTTTTCATTTGGTCGTGTAGTCTGGGCCCGGTCAGTACCTGCGTATGGCTTGTGGGGTCTGTCCGATGATCGTTGTGTTTATTCTGGTGTGGTGAACAGTGCTGGTGGTGAAGGTGACTGGGTGATCCAGACTGGGGGCAGCCAGGTCTGGTCTGACAGCAGCAGTGTGGAGAGGCGGGCTCACTGGCGGGCTCTGAGACAGGTTCTGGAAGGAACGAGGATTACAGCCGGGGTACACGGTTTCAATCACAGTACTGCGTATGGTTGAACACTAGTGGAATTGACTAGAAAGTTTTCATTTATTAAATACTGACAGTAACTACATGCGCTAACTGATAATAATACATTGGTTGTTTGAGATTTGCTACGAGTTATGGTTCAACATCTATACAGCTTTTGCTGAGGGGAACACAGCATTAAACTAAAACTATTTTAAATCTCAATCCATATTTTACAGTATGGTGTACTAGTAGGGGGGGGGGGGCGTACCTCCTGAGTGCCTAGCAGATGATTGGCTGGGAGCTGAGAGTACATTCTGCGTTCAAACACGTCTCGTAAAGCAGCTCTGCTGATTTGCTCCTCTGCCTTGCTCCCACCCACCACACGCTGATTTGAGTGGGTATACACAACTTCCTGTATTCCACCTAAAACACACACATACACACACACACTTAATGTTGACTTATAGTTTTCCATCATTTTTATTGTGAAATAAATAATTGAGAAATTGGAGATCTTACCTAATATCTTGTCGATGGATCCTATTGTTTTGGCTGGTGGGGATGAGGTGAAGTGGGAAGTTTTCAGCTCTGTAAATGACACTTTAGGCCTCTCTGGGTGATTATGTCCAACTCCTTTATGCTCTTTGACATGCCCTCTTTGTCCTTCTCTCTGCTCACCCACTCTGGGTCTCTCTGTCTGCGGGGTCCTGCCGTGGCCTCCTCTGTATTTCCCTCTCTGAGTGGGTTCTTCATCTGAGGAGGTGAATGTCTCAATGTCTTCAATGTGTTTGGACCCTTTGCCCTGGTTCCTGCTGCCAGGCTTCTGTTTGCCTTTGTCTATCTCTCTCCTGTGTGGGATTCTGGGGCAAGTCTTCACTGCTAAGTCCTGGTCCTCAGATTCATCGGAGGAGCTCTCAAAGTGATGCGCCCTGGGAACTGCAGTTTTGTAATTGTAAGGTTTATCGTTTGACCCTGAGTTTACATTGCTTTTCTCGCCATCTGTCCTTTGTTTTTTCTTAATCCGATTTTTTATTTCAGGTTTGAGTTCAGAAAACACCCTCTCTCTGCATATCTCTATGTCTATGTCTGAACCGCTACAGCTGTCCCAGTGGTCAGTTTTCTGTTTCTGGATCTGGTCTGCCTCATTCTCTGTTGTATTTGAGGTCTTAGTGACCCAAGAGGAGGTACCCTCCTTATTCCCAGAGCTCTCTGCACTCCCGTTGTTCTCCTCCTCAAGGTTGCTTTCCTCCCCAGACTCTCCCCCACTGTGACTGCTGTCCCCCACCCCTGACCCCGGGCTCACCCCGGCCCTCTGAAGCAGCCGGGAGAAGCCGTGCTGGAGGAGACTGAGTCGACCACTCCCGGGCACATCCACCATTTTGGTGTTAGAAGCCATCCTCCTCAAGCCCAGTTCCTCCTCCTCATTCTCACTCCCACTGCTGAAGTCCAGCACACCCCGGGAGACCCTTGACACCTCCCTGGTCTGCTTGGTTGCTTTATCACCCAGCACAGGGATGTGTTCAGGCGGAGCATCTCCAGGTTCCTGCAATGAAATGGTACCAACCCGATGTGAAAAAAAAAAAGTAGTACTAGATATAGCAATGTATGCAAGTTGTAGAGCAGGTCCTCAAACAGGATTTGATTATTTTAAAACCTTTTTTTGGTATTTCTGGTTTTATTGTCATTAATAAAATATGCAAATACAACTACAAATATCAGCAGTGTAAAGCAGAGAGTAATGCACATATGCTTGCTCATTAGCTTGAACACCAGTTTCTGTGATTTTTTTTGTGTTAGCTTTATTCTCTTTTCTGTTGTGAATCAATGACTCAAATTTCCCCAAAAGACTTGTTTTATGTTGTACCCGATCTGAATTTCTACTAAATGCCTAAAGGACCAAGAGACCAATGAAAAAAAGGATGCAAAGAAACTGTGTCAACAAGTTGGGATTTTTGCAGTTCCTTTGTTTGTTATGCATTCGCTATTTGACCAATCCATCTGGTCAGTCTCTGTATAATGCCAGACAGATGCCCTAAACAATAAATCATCCCAACACATCAACACGATGCATGCATCTATCATGATGTAATGTGAACAAAGCAGTGCTGCGTGCAGCAATGGCGGTAATATTTACTTCAGTCATGTGAATGGGCCTTTATGGGAGCGACCACCAACGGCGATTCTAATCAGGAGACTTCCTGACCAGATGACTCCTCACAAAGTCTGTAGTGCCTCTGTGTGTCTGTGATTGTCCTTGCATTCTTGGGTGTCCTATAATCTGTACGTGTCTGTTGAATGTGTGCGTGCGTGAGAGTAAGTCTTTATTACAGCACCCTGGTGAACAGTGTTTTTTTGCAAGCGCCTCAGCGGTCTCTGTGGGTCGGTGGGACCTATAAAGAGGACAATGTGCTGTGCGGAGCAGAGCCTTGGCTGGGAACTCTCGCTAGATGATAAGGGCCATCACTGTGTAAATAAATAGCCCAACAGCAGAAGATAGGCTTCAGTGTGGTCCACTCCCTCCGTTAGGACGCTAGGTAATTACAGCCAGCTGTTTAACACGCCGTCGGTAAAAGACAGGACGGGAAGGAGAGGAGTGAGAGAAAAGCAAAAGAAAAGACGAAAGGAAGAGAAGATGGTAACGAGAAATAAGGCTGTTAAAAGGGTAGGATGGGCTGGACGACGGACAGGAAGCCCGGCGCGTGAGGCATCCCCCTGGTTCACGTGGGAACGGGGTGGTGAGTTAGCCGCCTGGGAATGGACGGGGAGTGTGGGATGAGTGCCCTGGTGTTCTATCTCCCTGAGAACGTAGCAAATACTCACGCTAGCTCTCTTCTTCCTCTCCTCCTCCTCCTCCTCCTCCTCCTCCTCCTGCTTCTGCTCCTCGCTTGAGTGGGTACTGGATGTCATAACGCCTGCCTCCACGCGCCCCTCCCGCTGTGAGGGAAGAAACATCGGCATGAGCCCTGCATACTCATAAGACATCTATCTACACCCCTCATTCCATCAGCAATAGTAGGCCTCAGCGATGAAGTAATGCAAAGCCACATTAGGGCGGCGACGGCACGGGGTGAGCGAACCATTAATCACTCTAAATGCACTAGCAAAAGGGCCAGCGACCTCTGACCTGAAGTATCTTGGAGGTCAGGCAAGTCCCCTGTGTCTGCAGCCTGAAGAGGTTCTCGATCCCGAACAGCTCCCCCTTATGTCCGTCATTCCCCTGTACTGCCTTAAAGTAGCGCCGAGCGCTCTCTCTGCCCATCACCGAGCACTGCAGTTGCTGGAATATGACACAAACATTTTTTATTTTTGGAATCTTTTAATTATTAGATTGGATCTATTTTTATGTTTTTGAATATAATGCATATACATTTTATGGTGTGCGATTACATTCATGTAGCTAAAAGAAGAGGTTGAGAACCACTCCTTTCTATCCATTTTCATACCAGTACCTGTTTGTAAATCTGTCTGAGGTATATAATTTCCTCCACTGTCCCCAGAGCAATTAGCCTGAGCACCGTCACATCCCTGCACTGACCAATTCGATACGCCCTGGAAAAACACCACGTCAGCACACATAGCAGACCACAAGTCACTGGCATTATCTGTACAATAGTAGAAATGACAGATAAGTGGCTATAGGGTTTCTGTATTGCTTCTTGTGGCAAGTTGAGGCAAGAATCGGAGGCAAGAATCGGAGGCAACATGAGTTGCAAGTGTACATCTATAGCCTACTATGAAGAGGCTAGTGGGAAACGGTGCACAACATACCTATCAATAGCCTGCAGGTCATTGGCTGGGTTCCAGGTGGGGTCAAACAGCACCACTACATTGGCCCCTACAAAGTTAAGACCCAGACCACCTGCCCTGAAGGAAAGAGTCAGTGGAAATCGGGATCATCAGCGGGTCTACCACAGGCAGCAAAAACAGCTGCACTAATTACACGAAGCAGACTCGTTAGCAAGTATTAAATAGAAGCCACACAATAAACAATGAACAATCAAACATGTCCTGGTGTGTTACAAACATAGTGGAAACCAGGCAGAGGTTAGTGTGAGGGCAGCTGTTGAACTCTTTGACAATCCTGACTCTGTCTTTGGATTTGGTGGTACCGTCCAGCCTGCTGTAGTCCAGCCCCTCCGCCATGCAGTAGCTCTCAAGCACGTCCAAGAGCTAAAAGGTTCGAACCGTAACAATGTTAGGAAAAATACAGTATCTCTACAGTTTGTACAAGTCTATATCTATTCCATTATCTAAAAGGGCATGGCTCATTAGGAGGCATGTACAAAAGAATGATTGCAGATCTACAGTACAGTATGGACTCTTCACAGCCTTGTTACGGTAGGGTAAACACAGCTGTAATATACAGCATATAATAATGGTCATGCTTGAGTTAGGTGTTCCGATTAGCACTGACAATATTAATGATTCATTGTCAATTCTTGCTAAGAACACCTAAATCAAACATACCCACAAGCTGTTTGAGCTATAGCAGTATTTACCCTACTACTCTGTGAGAAAGGGTTCATTGGGATCGCCTTGCTGTGCATTGATTGACCAGCTACTCTTTCTGGGAACCATGGGAAATCATATATACACTGTGGTCCAAAACTACTGTTGGGCACTGCACAATGCAAGACAATGTAGGTCGTATGATTGCCCGAAAAAGCAGAACTTAATGCCTGAAACGATGATCTCATAGCAGCCGGAAGCCAGCAAATGTTATAATACTGTCTCAGGTGACAACAACCATTAGACGTTGCACTGCCGCCAATTATCTTAAAATAATATATATATAATGGCTCCCACATATTACACCCAAACCATGGCTATTAATCGACTATGTCATGAGAAAACCATGTCTCCTGCTACTATTTTGTCTGTAAACAAATATTCTGCTTCGACAGCAGCGGCAATCAAGGGTACGTGCTCATGCAGTTGCTGTGGTGAAGAGTTAAATGGATGTGAGTGGGGCTGAGGCCCTGAAACCTGAGAGGGAGCCCGCTCCAACTCTGAGACCATCTAAAATCCCTGCTAGATGGCGTCAGCAGCAAGCATCAAAAGCTTTCCTACAGGAAAAAACATCTCACCCCTTCACCCATCATACATCTCTGCAAGGACACGTGGGCACGTGCACACTTACACACAGCCACGCCAATGCGTGTATTCTTACTCATACAGTTCATACCTTAGTGGAGATGGAGAAAAGAAGCACTTTATCTCGCCTCTCCATGTAATGTTTCAACAGCTTCTGCAGAACCTGCGGAGAAGGAGGGTCAAGTCAAACTGTAGCC